>WNWU01014655.1:0-10438 GCA_012654045.1 Ptyas mucosa | reverse complement strand
CTCCAGCCAGCATAGCTGGCTGGAGAATTCTGGGAGTCGAAGTCCACAAGTCTTAAAGCTGCCAAGTTTGGGAACCCCTGCCCTAGACCATTTCAGACAAGCAATTGTCCCATCTCTTCTTGAAAACCTCCAGTGATAAAGCGAGAGGGAGAGGAAGGGGGGGAGAGAGAATAGATGATTAGAAAGGATAGATAGATGATAGAACAGAATAGGATAGAATTATTTATTGGCCAAGTGTGATTGGACACACAAGGAATTTGTCTTTGGTGCATAGGCTCTCGGAGTACATGAAAGAAAAGATACATTTGTCAAGAATCATAAGGTACAACACTTAATGATAGTCATAGACAGATAGATAGATAAGAAAGAGAGGGGGTAGATGATGAGAGAGAGAGAGAATAGATGATTAGCTATGATAGATGATTGAGGGAGGGAAAGAGATTCCTGAAAACCTGCCAGCTTTACCCCTATGTGGAGGGCCATTTTTATTTTAGGATCTCCTCCCAATTAGTTCCTATTTTAAATTATTTTTCAACTGCCGGTCAAGGGGAAGCCCCTCCTGGCTTTAAATAATTCTCCATGCCTTTCTCCTTCTCTGCCCCCTGCCCTGCCTGGCCTTCCCAGAATCATCAGGCCAGCTAAAGGGTTGCCAGGCCGCTTCCCTTCCCCCCTGTTTGCTGCTCACGGTTCCCTCTTTCATTTCCTCCCTCTCCCCTCCCCCCTTGCCCCAAGGGTTCAAAGGCGAACGGGATCACTGGCGCAGCGGTCGGACGATATGCATCAAAACCCACGAGAGTGGGCAGAAGGAGATCGAAGCCTTTGACTCGGCCATCCTCCTGGTTCGCAACCCCTTCAAAGCCCTGATGGCAGAGTTCAACCGGAAGTACGGGGGTCACATCGGCTTTGCTTCTCATGCCCACTGGAAGGGCAAGGGTAGGTCTGCCCAGCTGGGATGCTCTTCCGAATTACGGGTTTCTGCAGCTCCACCACCTTCCTTGAACTTCAAGACCCAGAAGCTCAGATGCAAGGACAGAGCTTCAAGAGAAGCCAGGTTGACCGCAAGCTTTAGAAGAGCCACAACTGACCAGGATAACCCTCAACTTTCCTTGAGATGGCTTCTCCTGCTTCTTCTCACCTGTGTGCTCTGAGTGAGGGTCATGTCTTGGTGGGTGGTAGATGTCCATACTTTGTGACTGTCATGGACCCGTTCGGTCCTAGGACCTCCAGCTCTCTACTGACAGGGTTTCAAGTAGCAACCCCAACTAAAGAAGACTTTGAGGCTAGAACTTCCTCAATGAGAGATGCCATATTGGCACATCTGGGAAAACCCGAATCTGAAAGCTTCCAGGTTTTCTCCACCCAAAACAAAGTCCAAGTCCCTTCTCCCCTGCACCCACATGTCCATCGCGTGGTCCAATCAATGCACCGTCCCAGCTGGAGAGGCCTCCCAGTCACACCACTCCAGGCCCAAATGTCCTTAACTCTCAGAGAAAGGAATGTTGTTATGGCTAAATATCTCCACCGCTCTATGCAATCCCCCCTCCCGGTTTCCCACAGCACTAAGTGTGGCAGCCCTGAAGATCCAAAGAAAAAGATGGCCTCCAGGGCTGACACCTTCCTTCATCGTTCCTAGCTATGTAGAATTGAAAGAACTAGCAGGGAAGAAACCTGAATTTAATATATATATTAAAGTTTCTTCCCCTGTAGTGTCTGTCTGTCTGTCTGTCTGTCTGTCATCTATCTATCTATCTATCTATCTATCTATCTATCTATCTATCTATCTGTTTTGCTCCATGGCAGTAATTTTAAGATGGCCTCAGGAAAGTTTTATGAGATAGGATTTGACAAGATGAGCCATGCCGTGGATATTTAAATGAAGCAAAGAGGCTATTTAAAGCTTTTATCTCTGGTAGTAGGGGGTGAGGGGGAATAGAAGTCCAGACAGACCCTGAAGATGCCAAGGAAGGCTTAGCGAATAACGTATTTTCTTCCTTCACTCAGAATGGCCGGAGTTTGTCAAGAACTATGCTCCGTGGTGGGTGACTCACACCCTCGACTGGTTGAAATTTGGCAAGAAGGTTTTGGTGGTCCATTTTGAGGACCTCAAGCAGGACCTCTTCATCCAGCTCAAGAGGATGGTCAGCCTGCTGGACATCGCGGTTCATGAGGACCGCTTGCTGTGCGTCGAGGGGCAGAAGGACGGAAACTTCAAGCGATCAGGGCTGAGGAAACTGGAGTATGACCCTTACACCCCAGAGATGAAGAAAATGATCAACGGCTACATCAAAACGGTGGACATGGCTCTGAAACTCAGGAACCTCACCGGTGTCCCCAAAGACTACTATCCCAGATGATGGACAGTTGTTGGGGCCGAGGAACTGATCTCCTTTGGAGGTGCAAATTCGCTTCCTCCTGGCCAGGAACCATTTCCACCCAGTGGGTGGGTGGTGTAGGAGGACTCATCCTGCCGGTGCTCGCTTTTAAAGAACTCTTTTGCATGAGCAAAGATGGCGATATTCATGGTTGACCGAAGATGTTTTGGCCAACCGGTCTCCAGAAAACGAGGCCCATCGGTGGGAGATCTTTGCTGCTGCTGTTGCTGCTTCTGCTGCTGCTTCCCCCCCCCAAAATTTTTGTGTTGCTTCCCGCCCAAGTAAGATCACTCTACTCTTCCTTAGCTGGTTGCCTTTTTGAACCCAGTTCTAAACAAGCAATTTGGTTAAAAATCCCACCGTGTGGTCGCCTTCCTTGGTTCTGCTGACCCAAGAAGAATCCTCTGTTTTGGAATCCTCAACATTTAGAGCCTGGTTTACTTTCAAAGGCTGGTCAGGATAGATCAACCGATTGATGCTGAGCTTTGTGCTAGCAATATAGTTTCTGCATCTTCCTTCTTGGGGCAGCCTCAGAGCTGCTGGACTCCATCTGCAACAATCCTCAGGTTAAATGCTGCCCATTAAACCAACATTTTGTTAAAATCTCCACAGCCGTCGCTGTGGGTCTCTTGTGGCATTCAGCGTCCGTGTTTGGGGAGACGGCACTATTTGGGGTATGAGTTGGTGGATCTAGTCACAGATACAACTAAACATCTGTCTCTCCCTAATCCATATTCGTCATCCAGTTGTATCTCTACCTCCTTCTGACCTTTCAAGGAGCAACTAGGCAGTTGCCATGCTATGAAGATGTTCACATGGATTAGAATTTTATCTCATGTCTTAAATAACATAGATTCCAGATATGACTTAGCTTATCTATGTCACCTATCATCCATCGCCTCTATTTATTTATGTCTGCTGTCTGTCTGTCTATCATCTCTCTCTCTTTCTTTCATTTCTTCCTTCCTTCCTTCCTTTCCTCCTCCTCCTCCTCCTTTCTTCTTCCTCCTTTCTTCTTTTGTTTGCATAAAAGCAAAAAAAAAAGTTAGACTGGAAAAAAAATCCACGAGGCTGTTTTTCAATTACCTAACGAGTACCAGCTACATTCTGGGATCACCCAATGCTGAGGAGAAGAAGCTTAGAGAACGTGAATGGCAGCCTTGTGAGAATAGCATAGCATAACTGTCTGGCCAAAGTCCAGAATAGCCGCACTGCCCGTTGCGACATTTCACTGCAGCTTCCACTCGTTTGTGGGGTGTCATTTTGTATTTCCGAACAGAGCATTCCTGTTTTGCATTGTGCTGATGCTTCTCCTTTGGCAAAGAATCTGCTTGCAAAGCAAGCCTCCCCTGCCCATCAGCTACCCGGCAGGATGAGGGATGAGCAGGGGAGGCGTTGGGGAAGGGGCAGAGCTGAGCTGAACGTGATGGCGGCTTCAGTCCAGGTTTGCAGGACTATGGGTGGGGAAAGGAGGGGCTGGAATGCTTCCTACCAGAAGGGGTCTGTGCCCTCCCCTCCTTTGTTTCTATCCCCTCCCTCTTTTCCTGCACTGTCCGTCCCTTCCACCTTGTGCTGATCATGGTGCTGAATATGAAATGAGGGGCTCCGGTTGAGTGTTTTCACAGGTGCTCCCACTGCCAGGTCTTTCACTCAGCCCCCCCCCCCCCCCCCCGGAGATGTCAACGCATTTTGATCAGATCATTTTGAGGAGGGGCTGCTGGTGAGGGGCTGCAGATCTCTTCTGCCCTGAGTGGCCTCTCCTTCCAGGCCAAGGTCTGGGACTGTCTCTCACTGCCCTTTCCTTGTGTCGATGCAGTAGCTAATGGAGAAAAAGGGAGTTCACAATCACAACTTCTTGGAAAATACACGCAAGGCCAAGAATGTAATTCCAGAAGTTCTTAAGACATTCTGCACTCATGCTTTGATGTCCGTGGTAGGCAGAAAAATAGGAGAATTAACTGACGGAAGGCTGTTTGGGGAATGAGATGTTAAAGGGAAGGAGGGAGGGAGGGAGGGAGGGAGGGAGGGAGGGAAGGAAGGAAGGAAGGAAGGAAGGGAAAAAAATAATGTCTCCACTATTGCATAGTTATGAGACTCTAGACTTACTAAGAAATAACTGCATCCTTCAAGATAAGATTTTCCAGTGTCCATCTGAAATTTGTTCCCTGCTTTCATCCTAATTGTGCTCAAACATCATAGTTAACCAGGTGAGGCTAAGACTGAGCAATGACATTCCCACAAAAGGCTGAAACGTGTGAGTTTTAATTGTGATTCGGATTTGCCGTCCCCATGTTGCGTAAACGAAGCTCGCTTGGCTAGACTGTGACTCAGGATATGGTGCAAATCCCTCCAAATTGATTAATTCACAAGCGTCGGATTTCGCCATCGGAGGGACTTATCACTGGATTACGCCAGATCAGGAAAATTCAAAATAGGCAGATAAGAGAGCTAGGAAAACAAATCTTCTGCCTGTCTGCCTGTTTCTCTTTTTTCACCCTTTGGCTCGTGAGGCGGATGTTTTCCTGCCGTCTTGCAGAGCTGCTGAGCGACTCAAAACCCTCGAGAAATGCCCTGGAACGGGAAGAAATGCCCATCATACAAACTCCAGCGGCTTCTGCAGATTAGGAGAAAGCACCCCATTTCCCACTGCAGTAGAAGTTGTGTGGAGGATGCCCCCCCCCCCAAAGATGTTGCTGCATGGGCAGGAATGAAGAGTTTATTCCAGAGAATCACACCCAGCTCCTTGACCCATTCAAAGACGGATGTGGGTCTCCCGTTTAGTCTCTAACCTTCCTTAGGATTTTGCCTTGCTTTGCATCCCACTGGCTTATTAATTTTGAGATGCCACCCCTCCCCGGGAGGCATAGGCAACCGCTGGTTGGTTATACCTAGTGGTTGCTATAGCAACCCTGCCTTCCCATTGAAACCCAGGCTGGTTCTCCCTGTAAAATTTAAAAATACTTTGGACGGGGGGCTGTTTCAGCAGATGGAGAGAAATGATTCAGAACGGAAACAGGTGAACGTGGGGCCTGAAAAATGAAGAGGTGTTCCCTTTTGCACAGATAAAAATGGCCACAAACACACACACACACACACACAAACACAAACACACATCCAATTTTGATCTCCTCCTGGGTGGAGACCAAGACTGGTCCCAGAGGCATCCAGTGAAGGAATTCATTGGTTTCTAAGTTGGCTCCCAATGAAACATTGAGCAACTCTAGGAAATAATCAATTTCCTAAGATACTCAAAAGAGGAGAGAGAGAGAGAGAGAGAGAATTGGGAATGAAGTCCTTTGGATTTGTCATGATGTCTCAATGGCAAATTGAGAGATCCTGTTTCCACTCCTTCAGAAGGCAGCATTAAAACCTGGTTTTTTATATATCTTCTGGAGGGTTTTCAGTTCTTCAGTTCTCCCATCATCTCAATATTGAACTAAATTGTTATGTGTCAGAGCAAAGCTTTGTACCCCAGAAATTAATCAAAAGCCCCTGGATTCCCAAGGCTTTAGTTCAGCTCCATCACTGATCCCCAACCTAGACAGAACTGCAAAATATTTTCAAATGATGACATCACTGTATGAAGGGAATCATCTGTTTAAAGGAAGAAAGTCAACTATCTTATTGGTCAGTAGGGAATCCTTGGGGGCACCTCAAGCCATCTTTAGATCTACCCACTTTCCTTCTTGTTTCAAGTTTTTATTGTCTTTGTGAAGCCCCAAGTGTGACTTTAAACCCAGACTGGAGAGATGGATTCCTTGTTATTCTAAATATATTGTGTTTATTCGTTTATCTTGAAGACTCAGCACTCCCCAAATATTTGCAATGGAGCTCTGTAAGCGTATAAAACTATGGAATGTTTATATCTGCACTTGGAAAATGCAGTCGCCTTAGTTGGGGAAACACGATCCATATGGGAAACAATTTGTTATGCCCACCTTTTCACAAATAAGAATACACACTCTTGAGGAAAGACGAACACACCACTCCACGCCTGTTATGGGGAAGAAGGAGACAGGTTACCAAGAAAATTCCTCCGGTGGAGAAGTAAGGCTGTTGCAATTAACGGGAGCAGAAAAACGGGGACTCTTCCCTCTGCTGAACATCACAAATGTCGGTTTTAATTTAGATGATTTGAGGAGAGGGCGGTTAATGATACAACCCAGAGAGTCTCCTACTCGTATGTTAATAAAAGCAATAAAACGCATAGGAAGATCAGAGCATAAGTCTTGCATGCTGTGACATTCATCCCTCCACAAAAGAAACATGTTTGTTTATCACTTTTTATGCTTTTTCCATAAAATTTACGGTCAACCATCTGCCAGAACATGGGGAGCTGGGATTGAAATGGGGATCCGTCCAAGCAACATGGCACCTGGGAAGAAAACAAATATGTCTTCCTTTTGTTGTGCTCCCATCCATTTCTCAAACAAAAGGGGGTGATTGATGGAAAGAACATGCTGCACAGCTCTGTTTCCAAAGCCCAACAGCTAACTGGGAAGGGGGAGGACCACACGCCAGCCCGTAATTATGGAAAGCAAGGCAGGCTAGACCCAAATGTTATGGGTGTCACTGAGAGAGGAATCTTTTCCAATGTTGACACGAACGTGCGATTGGAACCAGCCCAGATGCCTGAAAGGATGCAGAGAAGGAGCGTAATTGTGCAATGTGGCTTCACCAGCACCCATCAGCTCCTGACACACGGAAAGGGAGAGAGGCAGGCGAGGGGGAGGAGGGCTCTGAGCGATTCCAAGAAGACAATGGAAGCAGAAGGAAGGAAAATGGAATAAGGACACCTGCTATTGAACTCTTGTAACAAGCGGGAAACCAGAAAACTATCCACAAAATATAGTTCTTGTCCATTCCTTCTTTCCTTTTTTCTTTCTTTCTTTCCTTCCTTCTTTCTTTGCTTCTTTCTTTCCCTCCTTCCTTCCTCCCTCCCTGTCCTCTCTTTCCCTCCCTCCCTCCTCCCTCCCTCCCTCCCTCCCCCATCCCCTTCCTTCCATCTTTCCTTCCTTCCTTCCTTTCTTTCCTTCCTTCTCTTCACTTATTCCCTTGGAATTGGCCAACAATATCTTCCTCTGCAGTCATGTCAGCCGGCTGCGTTTGCCCTCCGATACGATCAAGCAAATATGCAGTTATGCTTATTTCAGAGAGAATTATTAATGACACAGACAAGATTGCTCTCTGGTTTTGGAGCAATTTACATCTTGCTCAGCCTCAGGCGCGCCAAGGACAACATCCCCCTCTCAGCTTGATGGCATTTCAAGAGCCGCTCTTCAGCATGCTCAAAGGGACCTCTTTTCTCCCCTGCTTGGTACCACCGGAAGACGTGGCCCCGTTTCACAAAAAGGAGGGCAGAAACGGATCCTGGGATCTAAGGGGTTCTCGGTCTCCAGGCTACGGGCAACCTTGAATGTGGACACGGTTGGTGATACAATTGGAAGATCCAACATCTTGTATCTGAAACCACACTTACTCCATGGGATCACATTACGGCCCAATTCCCTTACTCATTTTAATTCCCTTTTAATATTGTGGATTTAGCTGATTCATCTCTGATATACCGCTGTCTAAGCCTTAGATATGCTGGCTGGGGAATTCTGGGACTTGTAGTCCTCACCTCTTAAAGTTATGAAGATTGAGAAACACTGAGATGATGGATGAGAAGAAGCTTCTAAACCAGGTGAAGGTATGAGAAAGGCGGCACATAAATTGAATTAATAAAGTAGAAGAAAGAGATGATGGATGAGGTCAGGGGCCTTCAAACTTGGCCACCTGAAGACTGGCTGAGGAATTCTGGGAGTTGGAAGTCCTCAAGTCTTCATGTTGCCAAGTTTGGAGGCCCCTTTGAAGGAAGAAGATCAAGGAGGCTGTTGGGGGAGCTGAGGATAACTCTGTCTGGAGTCAGATCACGATGAGGGTGTTCGTTGAGTTTCCAGAGTTGGGGCTAATTTGATGGCATCTAATTGTACCCCAAAACTGAACATATTTCCTCATGGAAAAAAAAGCAGAATTAATACTTCAGCTCATCTTAGAAGCCCCAGAGATACAACATGGAGGGGACCCAAATCATGATAAGATATGAAATGAGAAGAAACAGGCATAGACAGGACTGGGTACATATGAGCAGCCATAAAACTAATCGATGCCCTTTTTAGCCTAAAAAATGAACAGGTGAAAATCAGATAGTCTAGAGTGACGTCACATAAGTTATTATCTAAAGGTTCAGTCAGATCTGTTTTATATTTTTAATATAAAGCTCAAGGTTGACTCAGCCTTCCATCCTTTCTAAGGTAGGTTAAATGAGGACCCAGTTTGTGGGGGCAATAAGCTGACTTTGTATAAATATACAAAAGTATAAAGGCTATTGCTTAACGCATTGTAAGCCGCCCTGAGTTTCCGGAGAAGGGCAACATATAAATCAAATAAAAATAAATAAAAAAAATAAATAAAAAAAACTTTGGAGAGAGCAGCACTGAATATTAGATGTGGCTTTCTTTGCACACATTATAAAGTTTTGTCAAAGCCAGCCATAAATCACCCCTAATAGCCGTTAAAATGTGACAGAATTCCAGAAAATCTTAACAGATTCTGAACCATTACTTCACAGATCTGAAAAGCCAGTTCTGTCCTCTTCAAAAAAAAACAAAACAAAAAACCTGTGGCTAAACCAAACCAGGGTTTAGCAGAATGTGTGAATGCAGTAGTGTGAAGGAGGAAGGTTTGTGCTTCCATCTCTAGCTTGTGAAAAGCACCAAAAGCTGCTTCCTCCAAGACACCCTTATTTGTATGTGAAAGAGGTTGGAGCCACATTAAACAGGCAAACAAACTGGAAGGATGGAAATCAAATATTTGCTTTCACCAAGTGTGCTTTATGCTGGTGGTTTAACCCAAGGGTATGTGCACCACTCATCAGTTCGGGAAAGCTGTTTGCAGAGATTACGGCTTTCTGGAGAGGACGAGCTGGGGAAATAAACAACAGATGACAAATGGACCTTCTGCAGCAATTGAAGACAATATGCATCTGTCTCTTCGGAAGACACATCCTGGCCCACGTGGCCACGACAGGTGGGCTTGTGCCTCTAGACCCACTCCCCAGGGTCTCAAGCAGAGGTCATTCCAGTCGGTTGCCCCAGATTCTGTTCAAGAGGTTGAGCTGAGGACCTTCCTTAGAGCTGTGGAGGCCATGACTTCATTGTGCCAAGTCCTCTTGCAGTTGGGCAGCTGAGTTCCAGAATCTTTGTATGAGCAACAGGATCAGGTTGGAGGTCAACAAGAGAAGGTGGCAGCCCTCAAATCACTGCCTGCCCAATAATTGGCTTACAATTCCCAGAAATCCTACAGATGTTTCCAGACTCTCTCTTTCTCTGTCTTAGGTTCTTCAGCAGATGTTTCTCCAAGCCCTTCTTGACCTCAATGGACAGGACCTGTTCTGGAAGGTCTTCCTTGTAGAACTGCAACTGATATCACACTGCACTCTGTTCAGGGTTTGTGAAAGACACTTTAAATTGGCTGGGTTGTTTATTTTCTCATTAAGGGATGGTCAGGTTTCCCTCCAACTGAAGCGATCCTGGTGCCTCCAGGAACCTGTATTTTCTTGGGAATAGTTTGTAAATGATGTTTCATTCATTCCTTCTAAGATCTTTTGGGGGGTTTCAATCTAGGCTACATCTTAGAATTCTCTGGACCCCCCCCCCCTTTTTCCAAGCACTAATCAACGCTGAAACTTGCTTAGCCTACAAAAAGGTAGGTCCCTTGTTTCTTTCTTACAAAGATTCTGGTTTTAGGGGGCTTTTAAAACATATATCCAGAGTGCTGAATTTTATTTTTGTATTGTATATTACACACATATAGCATGAAGACAAAGGAAATGTAGAAATGTTTTTTTTTGTAAATGCTCTGCTTTTGGCAAACTGGCTTATAACATGGTTACACTGTGGATCACAGGTTGTCATCATTATTGTTACTTCTCTCTCTATATATATATATATATATATATAAAGAGAGAGAGAAGAGAAGAGAAGAGAAGAGAAGAGAAGAGAAGAGAAGAGAAGAGAAGAGAA
>WNWU01014654.1:0-12968 GCA_012654045.1 Ptyas mucosa | reverse complement strand
TCCTTCCTTCCTTCCTTCCTTCCTTCCTTCCTTCCTTCCTTCCTTCCCCCTTTCATCCCCTGCCTCCCTCCCTTCTTCCCTTCCTCCCTCCCTCCCTTCTCATTTCCCTTCCTCCCTCCCTCCCTCCTCTCCCTCTCCTTCCTTCCTTCCCTTCTTCCCTCCCTCCCTCCATCTCGGCATGCAAAAAGTCCCACTTTCTCCACCCGGCTGTTTCTCCTGCTCCTGGGGGGACCGGAAGCCCCTTCTGGCCGCACAGCTGAGGCTCCCTGGCTGCTTCATGGACAGAGGCCGCAGCTCAAGAGAAGAGAAGCCAAAGGCAGTCGGCAACCCCGATGGAGGCCGCGTGAAGGCAGCCCCGATCCTGTGATCAGAGGAGGGAGAGATCCGTCCTTTGTCCGAGCGTTTCCAGCTTTGCCTTATGCTGGAGCCCTAGAGAGGTCGGAGGCCTGTCTTTCCTGGATTGAAGCAAATCAGGGTCTCAAGCCCCTTCCTCTGCTCCCGAGTGGCTCCTCCGAGATGCCAGCGTTGCTTGCTCCACGTAGCTCCTCTGACTTTGATTTCTTTCCCTGCTCCCCAAACCCCACAGCAAACTTACCCCTAATCTTGGAGATAGAGACCCCCGGACAGGCAGAGGTGGCGGCCGTGTTCCTCAAAGAGACTGGGGAAAAGGGGAGGGGGCCCAGAGACAGAGGGGAGGGGTCTCCCCTCAATCCACAAACCTTCTCCAAGCCCTGAATTGGGCTCCTTCCTTCCCCAACCTGGAAAGCTTCAGCTTGTGGAAAGCAACCAGCGATTTCCTTCGCTCAGTATTCCTGTGAGCTTTGGGGCGATACCTGGACGATTCCTCCTTGTCTTTGTCCAAGAGAATCTAATCGTCCCCATTGCTTGAGAAAGAGCGCACAACTTACACACCCACTTCTGTCCTGGATGGCCAAACCTTCTCTGCAAGGAGGCATCTCCACTGAAATTCCTCAGAATTCCTGCATCCATCCTTTGGCCTTCACCCCCCAAGCAGTTGAAGAGATTTGCTGGCTGAGAACAAAGTCAGTGGCAACCAGCAGGCTCCCCACAGCCCTCCAGACCGACTGCTGGGCCCAGCACGTGGCCCACAACCAGACGAGCGCGTGAAGGAATGGCTCTGGGAGGAAACCCCAAATACTGGGATTGCCTTGCTTTCCTCCCCACAGACATCACCCAAGCCTCACAAAGCTGGTGGCCGGTTGACGAGAGCTTCCCATCAGGCCAGAAATGAGGGTCCGGTTAGCGCACGTGGGACACAGCTCTTCAAATTTATCGGGGCTGCAAATATCATTTTTTAGACGCCTCTTCAAATCTGTTTTCTTCTCTCTCGAGTTGACGTGGCTCTGTCTTGGATCCCTTGCCGAATTTCAGAGAGCGGATAGGATTCTGCGAAGAAGCATCTAATCGTAAGAAGTGGGCAACGGCCGTCTCTCGGTCTCAAAAGACGGAACGATTCTGCTTCACAGCCTCCCTTGATGCTGGATCAGGATGGACAGAATGGAGAAAAGGGGGGGGGGAATGGCTACTCTCCTCCCCTGCCCTGTCCCCCCCCTGAGAACCCCCCCCCCCCAGCCACTCGGTTTTCTCAAAATCTTTTTTCAATACTGTTTTGTACGTACAGTATGAAAGTACCTGTTGGCAGAGAATTAGAGCCACACCCGTCCTCCTTTCCGATTGATTTGAAGACCCCCCTTTCCCCGAGCCCAATGATGGGTGAACATTTGCAGTGGAGGTGTCCTTCCTGCCTTCTCTCTTTGTAATTAAAGCATGCTCTTAGAAACCCCCCCCCCCCAAGGCCCCCTCCCACCCACCGACCCGGCCTTCTTTTCGCTCTTCACAGTTGCATTCGGTTCAGCATGCAATGACTTCACCGAGACAAACCAACGTTGGCAACTTATCTCGCGGGCAAACGGTGTCACCAAGAATCGAGGGGTCTGCCTGATTTTCCACTGCATGCTCTTGTGGCCCTCCTGCCCGACCCCCCCTCCCTGCCAAGCCGCCCTTCTCAACGCCCAACGTAATAAAGAGAACCGTAGGAGAAGCTGCGTCGTGCCGTCTGCTTTCTGTCCGTTCCCCCTTTCTAGACAACGCGCCTCCAGCTCAGCTAAAGGAGAAGGGATTGGGCCTTGCCAAGGCCATGAAATTCGTTTTAATTTGGATTTGATTGTGAGGCTCTGCTGCTAGTGGGGGGGGGGGGGTCCAAAATGGATCCCTTTTAACTGCTGTCGGTGGAGGGAGTGTCTTCCAATTTGGCCTTTGCTTGTTTTTCTCTGCCTCAGGTCAGAGAGAGTTCCCTTTCCTTTGCCCACCAGGTAAAGCCAGAGATTTGCATAGGAGCAAAACACCCGTTGAAGCCTTTTGACTGTCCAGGGATCTGACTGTCTCCCAGAACGACCATTGTTCTGAAATGGGGTACTGTCACTAGAAGGGGAGCACAGAACGGGGGTTCACCGAGAGTCGAGTTTAAGACAGTTCACGGCAAACCATCCGGCTTTGGAGAAGGGAAGAGGGCCTTTTCGGAGTGTCCTGAAAAAAGAAGTCAAAGGATGCTCCTTCTCTTTGCAATCGACCAACCCAAAGGTTCCAAGGGAAGGGAAGGGAGGGGGAAAAGGAACTTGCTGTATTTCTCAGAATGGACAGCAGGTGGCAGTAGCAGCACAGCGATGCAAGACTGGACCCAAAACTTGGGTGCATAGGGAGGACAGACTGGGGTGAGGAGGAAAGAGGATGGATGGATGGATTTATTTATTTATCCATCCATCCATCCATCCATCCATCCATCCATCCCTTGGCAGAGATTGTGGCCAAAGAATCCTGGGAGTTGAAGTCCCCCCATCATGCTTCAAGCTTCTCCAGAATATAATTCCCCCCCCCCTTTTCTTTAACCATGAAGCTGAGTACTTTTGTCAATGGCAAAATAGATGAGTCGTGGTAATTTGCTACTTCAGAGAATCAATAACCGAGTATATATATATATATATATATACAAATATATATTCATATATATATATATATATGTAGATATGAAACATATTTATATTAGAAGACTGGTGTGCAGCACAAATAGAAACATAAGTTATGACCAGCAGGGTGTATTGCTTTCCACCAGCCTCGTAAATCAGGCTCTGCTATCGACTCCATCTGCATTTTTATAAGCCAAGGTGTTGTAGCCAAAGATGAATCTCAAAATATAATTGGAAAAGTGGGGAGGAGGCCGAGGCTTTGGGGCTACCATGCCTTGAATATGGATCATGCTTTATGCTGATTCTATTGAAATGATAGCCAGCAGGAGGAGCTCCCCTGCCACAAAGGGCCTGGTTTTCAGGTGTTATTTCTTACCTATGAGATGGATACTCCACATTTTCCTCAGGAGCGCCAGGTAGCTTCCCTGCAGCTATCCCTCCTTTCCCACCCTCCCATTCCCCAAACAACAGCCCTGTGAGGTAGGCCGGACTGAGAGTAAATAAAAGTCCCAAAGTCACTCAGAGGGTTTGTGTGGCTGCCGATGGATTTGAACCCGGCTCTTCCCCTGTTTTATTCCAGATCCTTTTGCTGCTAGATGTGGAGATAGAGGAAGCCCAGCCCTGGCTGCAGTGTTTGTGTGTTCATTGAGAAGCGAACTTACAAAAAAACACCCCCCCCCCCCCCCCCCCAATCCTGAACCCCTGCAAAACCACCCTTGGATGGACAGTTTATTTATTTATTTTTTAAAAACCCACAAAGGAGGGTAAAAATAACACGAGTCCTTGCCAAGAACAAGGGGCAGCTTATTTAATACTGCTCAGTTTGTAAGGGAGATTTTAGGAGCCCTTTGGGGGCAAATGATTTTCCTAGGGTCAGAAAATGCTGGGCCTTAAAGGTGAGATCAAACTATAGGTACCACGGTGTCTGCAGGAAGGGGGGGTCAAAAGAGTCAATAAAGCAGCTACAACCCTGTGACACCACTCCCCCCCTTTTTTTTAACATGTGCAGCACCCATAGAGATGCGGCTTTGATTACACAGCTGCTCTAATGACATATTTGACCGCCTGAGAAATAGATTCCTGGTGTCAGCAGTGGGATAAAAATCAATGAGCTGCCATTCTACAAATAGCAGGGGATAGGCTCACTCAATAAAGTAACTCAGATGCCAGAGGGAAGGTAACACTCTCCTTGAGATGGTAGATTCCTAGATTTGGGGATTTTTTCCAACACTCCCTGCTCCCCCACAGAGCCCCACAGTATTCAAATCGCACATGTGAAGAAGAATTTAATCTTCAGCACCCTTTATCTAAGGGAAGAAAAAGAATTTATAATTTTCTGACTACGGCTACATAAACATCCAGCGTCAGTCCATTAAACTCTGCAATATATTGTGAATTTAGCTCCAATTCCTTCTTAGAATCTGGACGCATCCTGTAAATGGAGGAGGAGGAGGATTTGACGTTAGCGTTTTGTTTGCTGACCATGACTCAACTTTCAAAACAAAGTATTTTTTAAAAAGTTTAATAATAACAATAACATTTATCTCCCTTTCCTCAGCAAATTCAGCCGCAGAGAAGAAACAGATGTGGGGAGGGGGTCTCCCCATTAATCCCTCATTCCGTAATATTCCTTTTCACAGCCCATCCGTCCCCTTAACTGATGTTGTCAGAGCCCTGATTAACTTTGTTTATCTCTTAATTAGGTGGAGCGTCGCCTGTCTTGTGCTTAAGAAGTAATTGTCTGATTAATGCCTCCGTATTTGCATTTTCATTAAGAGCCCCAAATAACTTCGGAGGCAATTAGCTGCCATGTGATGCACAGATCGGGTGGAACTCCAGAATGACAAGTTTTAAGCTCATTAAGTAATAACTGTAATATCGACCGGTGATAATGGGGCTCGGATGTTAAATATCAGAAGGGGAAGCCAAGTGGTGGGCTTGGGAATGTTCAGAAAGCGGAACCAGAATGACAGAGTCGGAAGGGACCTTGGAGGTCTTCTAGTCCAACCCCCTGTTCAAGCAGGAGATCCTATATCAATCTGGACAAATGGCTATTCAATCTTTTCTTTAAAACCTCCAGTGATGGAGCACCCACAATTTCTGGAGGGAAGCTGTTCCACTGATAAATTGTCCTCACTGTCAGGAAATTCCTCCTTAGTTCTGGGTTGCTTCTCTCCTTGATGAGTCTCTATTCATTGCTTCTTGTCCTGCCTTCAGGGGATTTGGAGAATAGGTTGACCCCCTCTTCTTTGGGGCAGCCTCTGAGATACTGAAACACTGCTATCCTGTCACCTCTAGTTCTTCTTTTCATTAAACTAGACATACCCAATCCCTGCAAACATTGTTTATATGTTTTAGCCTCCAGTCCCCAAATTGGCTGCACTGAATCCTCCCCCTTCCTTTATTCTGGGATCTTCTGAACCATGAGGACTGGATCCCAGAGGCCCATCTGTTTCCAAAGTAGGACTGATCAATAACCCCCAGATCAATAATCTCCTTGTCAAACCAGGTTCGTGCTGAGCCAGCTTTGCTTTGGGTGTTTGGTACCCAAAAGTACATTGCTGGTGAAAATAGCTTTGTTTTCATGCCACAGAGAAGATCTGCGTCCATCAATTTATTCTTGTACGGATCAGAATCTGGTCTGTATAAATCACTCCTTTGTTTATTTTTATTTTTATTTTCTGAAAACCCCAGGAAATCTTTCTGAGCTTCATCCGAACCCTACCACTTGTTTTCCCCAATCTTTAGTGGCAGGAAATGCAACAACCCTCTGCAACCTGCTAAGGTTTTGAAAACTGCATTTGGGCTTAGCATGTCCTCAGGATTTGTTAAGGCAATGAAAACAACAAGCAAAGGAAACACACACACACACCCAAAAGGGGGGGGAAAAAACCCTTCTCCCCTTTTTAGTGTTTCTGCCACTCTCATTTTCTTGCAGCTAGAAAATGCTGCAGTCGTGTCAAGCGAGGGCCGGAGAAAATTGGAGCATTTAGCCAGAACACTGCTCAGCTCCTGCTCGGCCACTTTCAGTAATCGCAGGCTGAATGCTGGGAGTATTTCTTCTCCGCTGCTCCAAGATTTTTCCTCCCCCCGTCCAAAGGAAAGAGGCTTTGTTTGCAGCAGATGGGCAGCTCGGAATACTGTGGTGTGGGCGGTGAAAGCCAGAACACCCGTGGACAGTGGAAGCTGTGGGCAGGATGACACAGCCAATACCCGTGCAATTCTTCTGCAGCCACAAAGATTTGGGGCAGTCCTCCCAGGCAAAGGGGGCAATGGAAGACCCCAAACCCACTCAGCCAGATGCTGGAGAAAGCCAGAGGTAAAACACCACGGTGCGGCCATCTGTGCAACATCAAATCTTCCCCCTGAGGTTGACTTTTCCTTGGAATTTTGCCTTCTCCCAGTGATCTCTGATGCCCAGGAAGCTGGTGCTGACAGCTGGGAAAATGTGCATGAGCCTTAGTGCAAGTTAGCAACCAGGCTTGCCCTGCCAGTTTTCAAAAGCCCAGTTTTGCTGGCTGTGCTGGTGAACCAGTTCTGCACAAGGCCTTGAGAGATGAAGGGAAGAAATTTACCTGTCCAGGAAGGTGTCTCCTGTTCACCTTCCAAGGGGGAAGATTCAGCACCAAGGACAGCTTCCAGGGCTGGGCTTGGTCCAAGCAGCTAAAGATGCTGTCCTAGCAATTGGCAGCCAGCAGGGTTGGATTCTTGAGGTGGTTGCAATTTTTAAGATTTCTGGTGGGCCAGGTTTGGCTGTCTTCTCCAAGCCATCATTCTTCTGTCAAATGAGCCAGGTTGCTCCTGACTTCTAGCAAGAGGTCAGCTCAGATGCCAATCAAGCCCCACTTTTCCCCATAAAAGTACTGGCCCTGGGTGTCTCTCAGTCTAATTTGGGGGGTCATGGCAAACGGAGTATCAGTGTTTGATCTGTGTCCTAAAGTGGCCTCCTTTCTAAAATAGTACGGATTAAGCCCCAGATTTCACCTGAATTTCGGCTACTTCGAACACAGGCAAATCTTTCTTCATATTTTACATGTTTGAGGTCATGAGGAAGCAATCTGGCCCCAGGAGGGGTGCTCCTAATTCCAAGTTCTGCATTTTTAGAGATGCATGTCCTTGGCTCAGCTGAATTCATCTCCTGGCAGGGGGAAAATTGGGGGTTGCTACAGCTCTGACCTGGTGCTCTCAATTCCAAAGTTATGCTCTGTCCTGGCTCTCAAATATGGTCTTCTCCACCCGATAAAAATGGCCAGAAGAGCTCTGATGGCCTATTACCTTATTCAATGGCTCCCCAGAGTAGCCATAGTCTCTTCTCGGGCATCACCACCAGGATCGGTATTGATCCGTCGGGCACTGAGTCAAACCAGCCTGCCTCTGTAGAGGGCATGGAAGGAAGGCAGGTCAACCACAACAGTTCTCATCTCTGGCAGAAGCAAATTAATTGATTCTCTCAGCCAACAGTTGGAGCACTAATATGTCAAGGAGAGTTTGGACAGATAGCCCCCCCCCAGGAAGGAAGAGGGCAAGGATGCACCAGGCCTGTTCAGGGGGAACCTGCTGCTGCTGTTGAGCCTTCCAACCTCCACAGGCCTTCACCTTCCCTTGGATGAGAGCAGGGCACCTTCCTGTCAGCATCTCCCTGCAAAACCCTTCCTGCTACCCACAAACAAGGTCCAACGTCGGCTGCAGCTCTCCAGGTCAGCAAGGGTAGGGAGGGGGTTTTGAGCAGGAAGCATAGCTGACATTGCTGGGGGTACTCTGGGCCTCTAAGGTGCTTCAGTTTTCTGCTGGATGGTGCCCAGGCCAGACACCTCACTGTGGCCCGAGATCTGCCAGTCCTGGCAGGAGGAATGGCAGGGAGACAGAAGGGGGTCTTGCCCAGCATGAAACCTCTGACTGGTCAAGATTGCCCAGCCAAACACCCGAGAGCAGAGAAAGAGCCGTTGGGGATTAATAACAACATTTCTTTGGCCAAGGCCTCCCTCCTTCTCCCAGGTCCTAGGCTCTGGCCTTCTCTTTGCTAAGGTCACCATTGATTTTGTAAAGTGTACAATTGTCCGATTAAGCAGGGAAGAGGCAGGAAGAAAATGCTAGCTCAGAAGTTTGGCATTGCTCCTCCATCTCCCTCCTTCTCCTTCTCTCATTTAAAGCATCTTCCATGGGTTCTGAATAGCTTTTCAATTATTTTAAGGGACTCCACGCCACTTTCTTGTGTAACTACGAACCCCATCAAAAGGCCAGAAAGATGAATGAAAATACCGTATTTGTCCCAGAATAAGGTTGCAAGATCCAATCTGGGTCGGTCAGAGGTTTACTGAAGAGCCAGATTGGATCTTGCAATCAGAAAGGCAAATCTTGGGCTTAAGAAAGCCCAAGGGATCAGCTGCCTTTAGCTGGAGTGAAGAATTCATTGTTTTTCATGCAAAGCTGACACCTGGCCGAGGTTTGGCCTAAGATGATCCTGATTGTGGCCACCCATTCTTAAAGGGCTTTAAAGGGGATTGGCCTAATTAAGGGAGGCTAGCTGTGATTACCTCTTGTGACGGCTAGACTTTAATTCCTCTGGAATGCCAGATGTTGGGGAAGAAAATAAGACATTCCTGCTACGCTTCCCTCATCTTTGGGGGGAAAGTCGTCCCAGGAGAAGCAATATAAAGCTTTGAGCTAAGGTCTCCTCCAAACGTTTGGGCTGGGGGAATATCTCTGTCAGGGTTCCAAGGGACACCCCCAATCCGAGACTTGAAGTTCCTCAAAGTTCCATTCTATTAGAGATGTCATATTGGCACATCTGGGAAAACCCGAAGCTGAAAGCTTCCGGGTTTTTCCCATCCAAAGGAAAGTCCAAGTCCCTGCCCAGCACCCACATGGTCCCATCAATGAACTGTCCCAACTGGAGATGCCTTCCACTTCCAGCCCTCCAGGTGCAGAGCAATTGTCCTTGACTCTCTGAGAAAGGAATGTTATTATGACTACATATCATAATGGCTCCACACAATTCCCCCCCCCCCCCGCTCTGTTTCCCACAGGAGTCAATGTGGCAGGCCTGAGGATCCAATGCAAAAAATGGCTTCCAGGCCTGACAGTCATCCTGAAAAGCCAAGGTCAGGTCCCCTACGGGTGAAGGCTGGACTCCCAAGCAGAATCCCTCAAGGGGACCAACTGATCCTGAGATGGTCTCCGCAAAGCTGCCTTCAGGTTGACTGTTGAGCAGGTAGGACAATACCTGCCCTGGGTTCTGCCCCTGCCACCTGGGGCTTCAGTCTTGCCTCGTATTGGGCAGTTAAACTAGGTTATTGCCACCCTTGCCCAGCACTGCTTTGGGGCTGCTGCTTCCCAGGATTGTAACTGCAGGACTCAAGTTAGATTGAACCTCAGATCTGCCAGTCCCTAAGGAAGGAGACTTGGTGGTCACTAAACACCACTAAAAGAGTCACAGAGCGAGTCAGACCCTGACAGGCGGGCAGCTTGGTCTCCTTCTGGGAGATTCCCCCATCCCTTTGATGCAGGGAGGATGTTTCTAGAAACACTGAGGGGTGGAGGGGGGTGGGATGATTTGGTCCATTATACCAGGCTTATCCCAGACTTTGGGGCAGAAAGCTGCAAGCAAACTGTTGGAAGAGATGAGAAAGAAAGGCCCGTGGACTCGTTTCCCCTTTAATCTTTTAATCTCCTTGCTCCTGGCATTAATCTGCAAGATTCTTTTTGTCTTTATCCCCCAACTACTAAAACAATAGGAGTTAATGCGGGAGAAAACAGCCATTATCTAATAATTCTGTGGGTCTGAAATCTTCTTACAGGACTTATTTAGCAGAGAGGCCTTTTTCGAGGGACAAGTAATAAAATGGGGAGGGTGAGGGGGTAGTAACAGGAGGGAGGTTTTACAGATCAGGGAGGTGGCCTCTTTTGGACCTGGGACATTTGACCAAGTTTGGTAGGGCATGGGAACAATGGCTCCCTCTGGCTAAATAGCTAAACCAACTTTCTGTGTCCAGGCAAACCTTGGTCAGTCTGCCTCTCCCCGTCTTGCTAGGAGAGGGAGGAGGGAGGGAGGAGGGAGGGAGGGACCCCAGGCATGGTTGGCACAAGAGGATGGCAGCTTGTGGAATGTGCTGTAACAAAAGAGTTTGCTGGTAAATCCCCAAATCTGCAGGACTGAGGGATGGATGCTTTGGTGAGGTCCTTCCTCTTAACCATGATCCATCCTTCCTTCCTTCCTTCCTCTCCTCCCTCCCTCCCTCCCTTCCTCACCTTTCCTTCCTTAGGTCAGCCTTCCTTCCTTCCTGCTGCTCTCCTTTCCTCCATTCCTGTTTTTCATTCTCTTTCTAACCCCAGTCTTCCTCTCCAGCCCTCCTTTAAGACCACCGCTCTTTCTCTCTGCAACCTCTTCTGGTTGAAAAGCCCTCCCACCTCCTGGAGGAAACTTACTTGTGTGTGGCAAGAAGTATCAGCCGAGAAGGCAAAGACCCACACTTACAATTCGTGACAAGAGCAGCTGCTGGCCGGGTCGCTCACGAAACATCTGTCTCTCTTTCCTCAAAGAGCTGCTTAACTCATGAAGTCTGGTTTTTAGAACACGAAGATCTCTGTCCTCCTTCACAGCATAAGAGATACAGAACTCAGCCTTGTAGGGAAGGGGAGCTGAGCTCCTTCCTGGAATTTTCCTTTCCTAGAATTGAAGCATTTTCCTTAAAGAAACCACCTCGGTTGGGATGTTCTCTAGATGTCCTGGGATCTCCCCATCAGCCTATCTCTATTACTAACAGGGACCTCCTGGGTTAACCTCTCAGCTGCCTTTCATCCTGGGCTGCATCTCTCCTTTGGCAAGCCTTCCCCCTTCCCTTCTTTCCATCTCTCCAAGCATCCTCACCTGGAGCTCCTGGGCTCCCCCTGCCAATCCAGAAGGGCACCGAATGCATCAAACAAGCTCCCCGTTTCCCCTTAACCTTCGCTGAAAGACCTGGAGGAGGGGAGAGGCGTTGGGTTGGCTCCCTGGGCCCCAGGGCTGCTTTCCCCAGCCTCCCCCCCCCCCGCCACACACACACACACACTGAAACCTCCCCGGGAGGACGCAGCCTCTCCGCTGGCAGCTCCTTGCAAAAAGGGGCGCCGTTGGCAGCCTCGGCAGCGAAGGAGTTAAGCAGGAGGCAGAGCTGAAGGCGGGCGGGCGGGCGAGCGAGCGGAGCGGAGCTCAGTCGGAGCTTCGGCAGAGGCCGGGAGGGAGGCAGCAGAGGCTCCTGCTGGAAACGGGCACGAAGTGAGGGCAGCCCTGGCAGCAGTTGGAGCCGCGGCGATCCATGCCAGGGCTGCCGTCTCCAGCCTGGTGAGTCCTTGAAGACCGCGAGTTTTCTTCTCCGGTGGTCGCAGCCGCCCAGCGCCAGCATGTGACCCCCCGCAGACGGAGCCAGCCGGCCAGCCATGACGGGGGCTGCCGCCTCTGCCACCCACCCCAGAGCGGTGCGTCCTCCGAGTTGCAGGCTCGGAAGGGAGGACGGGTCCATCTGCCTGCAGCCCGCCAGCTTCGGGGAAGACCCTCGCAGCCTCCCCGGAGGGCTTCTCCTCCCCTGAATGCCCCGCGGCTCCCCAAGCATCCCTCCAGGACCTGGCATTCCCAGAGGGATTCCCGGGGGAGCCTGGAGGTGCCCTTAGAAGCTGCCAAGTGGAGGAGGAGGAGGAGGAGGAGGAGGAAGAGGAGGAAAGGATTTGACCTCAGATGACCTCAGAAAGGTGACTTCTCCCAGGTAAGGAGCCCAGGTAGCATCCCATGCCTTTTGATCTCTGGGGTCATCCGGGAGAGGCAGAGAGGGCTTCCTTGGGAGGCCATTTGGGTGAAGTTTTGCTCCGGGTCTGGCAAAGAGAACCGGGGTCTTGTCACATCTCCCCTTCCCCTTTTACCTCTACTAGCCAGAAAGGTAGGCAGGTTGTCCTTTCTTCCCTTAGGTCCATGGGGCAAAAGAGCCTCTCTCTGTCCTTAGGGCCTTCGATTTCCCAGTGGGCATTTTCTCTAAGGGGGTGAAGTGTTCCTTCAATCGTCCTTTCCACCAAGACCCTCCTCACCTCTCCTTTAGGAAGGAGAGAGGGAGGGGGGAGAAGGAGGGAGAGAGAGGGTGAGGGAGAGAGGGGAGGGAGGTCCTAAGAAAGACTTTGGGCCCTTCATGCTTAGGGAGAGGGTCTTGTTGGGGTTGCAAGGGGGATTTTTGGTCTTTGTGAGGAGAGGGAAAGGAGACCCCCAACTTCTGGGGACATGAGAAAGAAGGGAGCCTTTCACAACTCAGAACAAGACGGGACAACTTGCTTGGCTGTTATCTCCTGAAATCTCGGATTAATTACCTGTTAATGACCTTTCAGCATCCTCTTGGCTCAGAGCTGGGGAGGGGGTGGGCTGTGGGGTGGGGGATCCTGTCCCCATTTTGGAGGCACAGCTGCTGTTGTGTGAGGGAGCAGAGAGGCTGCCCTGTGGCTGCAGTTGTAACCATGATGGCATTCAGTTCATGGAATTCAAGGCCAATTAGCCCCCAGGAAAAAAACCAGGACATCAAAGGCCGTTATGGAAGCTAGTCACATAGTTTAAAACAGAGAAGAGGCTTCCTGAAGAATGGGGGGGGGGGGGCATCTTTCGGAAATGAGCAAGAGACCAAAGGAAACAAATTGGAATTGGTTTCAAAAGAGATTTTCTTAAAAGTTCCATGAGGGACTTAGTTGGATGGGGGCATTTTAAGAAAGGAACAGGGTGGATCAACTCCCTGGAACTACGGACACTGAAGGAGAAGAGTAAGCATCCTCCTTCCCTCCCTCCTTCCTTCCTTTCCTCCCTCCCTCCCTCCTTCTTTCCTTCCTTTCTTTCCTCTTCCTCCTCCCTCCCTTCCTTCCTTCCCTCCCTCCCTCCCTCCTTCCTTCCTTCCCTCCCTCCTCCCTTCCTTCCTTTCTTTCCTCCTCCTCCCCTTCCTTCCTTCCTTCCTTCCTTCCTTCCTTCCTTCCTTCCTTCCT
>WNWU01014653.1:0-11836 GCA_012654045.1 Ptyas mucosa | reverse complement strand
GAATAGAATAGAATAGAATAGAATAGAATAGAATAGAATAGAATAGAATAGAATAGAATAGAATAGAATAGAATTCTTTATTGGCCAAGTGTGATTGGACACACAAGGGATTTGTCTCTGGTGCATGAGCTCTCAGTGTACATAAAAGATATAAGAAGGAATGCTTAGCAAAGCTTAGCCCTTTTAATTGCTGTTATATTTGTAATTGCTTATATATTTTTATTGCATTTGGATAGCAATATAGGCTGCGTATAAATTTAATGAATAAAATCGAATAGAGCACCATTGGGAGGCCAGCGTAGGAGAGGGACCCAGAGGGTTAAAAGTCCTTTGAGCCCCAGGAGTGGCCCATAGGAGGATTGTCCCCCTCCCCTCCCTTCCCCTTCCCTCCCCTCCCCTCCCATTGACCGGAGCCCTTTAATCTGGACCCCTTCTTTTGTGTCCCATGGAACCCCTCCCTCTCCTTCGCTCTCCAGGTATGGAAACGCTCCGGCGCCTGGTTCTTCAAGGGTTTGCCCAAGCAGACGCTCCCCCAGCCCATGCCCATTGCCAAGAAGCCCCAGCCGGCCACCAGCAGGCCTGCTCCCCCCATGCAGGAGCCAGCAGCACCATATTCCCACCCGCAGATCCCCGGTGAGCCCTAAAGGTTTGGCCGTCATCGGACTTTGGAGGGATTGAAGGGAGGCAGGAATGCGGGCCCAGCCTCATCTCAGAATGACAGAGTTGGAAGGGCCCTTGGAGGCCTTCTAGTCCAACCCCCTGCTCAAGGCAGGAGACTGTATACCCTTCCGGACAAAGGGTTGCCCACTCTCTTCTTAAAAGCCTACATTGATGGAGACCCACAACTTCTGGAGGCAACTTCCCTTCCACTGCTTCACTCTTCTCCCTGCCAGGAAATTCCTCCTTCGTTCTAGGTTGCTTCTCTCCTTGATTAGTTTCCGCTCTCGTGCCTTTCAGGAAAGGGCAGCATCAGTGCACCGAAGGAAGGAAAACAGTATTTTCAAAAGGATTTATTTTTCTCAGGAGGGTTGGGACAAGGACATGGGGGCAGTTTGCCCATCCAATGTAGGCACTGAAGAAGATGCTCTGCTCCCTTCTGGCCATCTTTGCGGAGGGGGGGTGGGGGAGGGATGTCACTTTTTAGCCATCAAGAGAGTTTGGATTGAGAGGCTGAAGGCTTAACAGAGCAGCCTGAAGCCGACCAGCCTTGTGTCAAAATCTCCGTGGCTTTTCCAGCCTGGAGAAGACCTTTCCGACGAAATGGGCCTCAGATTTGTCAGGACGAGCCAGACGAAATCATCAACCCAAGAAGGTTTTGAGCGTCCCCATCGGGAGCCTGGCAAACGGATCATGCCCTGCAGCCTTTACCAAAGAAAACAGGGGGCTTTTGGGGGGGGGAGGGGTTGTGCACAGGTATCAGGGAGGTCTTCGGAGGCAAATTTCGGCATCCCATAATAATAACACGTGCAGAAGGGCTCAGGGGGCAGCCCCCGCCCTCCTCTGTCCTGCAGCGTCTTTTCGGTGTCTGCAGAGTCGCCTTTGCAGAAGCAGTTGATAAATTCAAAAAATAAAGGAGAGCGAAACCAATAATTATCTGTCCGTTTTCTGCTTCGGTGACCTGAAATCTCCTTTTTTCTCCCCAAGATCAAGCTGCAGCTGCTGCTTCTGCCCAGCAAGGCTCGTACGGTAAGACACAGACGCTTCCCTGCCAGGGTTGTTTTCCGTCTCTTTGCCTTTCAAGTGAGGTTCCATTTTGGGGGGACTGGTTTTTGGGGGGGGCTGTTTCAGGCTGACACACACACACACACACACACACACACCTCTGCCACTCCCACCCTCAGCTTCTGCAGCTCTGCTCTGCCCCAGCCTGGCCTTGGGTGCCCCCCTCCCTGAAGCTGCGGTTGTCAGCTGCTCATCCGGAACAGCTCATTTTGAGTGATTGGGCCATTATTAAAATCTGAATTACTCTGTCAATTGCCTGGAATTGCCAAGCCCACCGGGAACGCCAGGCCGGGCTGGCTGATTGACGCTGTCTGAACACTCATTAGCTGGCTCCCCAGAACAGCTGATCCAGGCAGCCAAAGGGGGGGGGGGGGCAGGAGGGAGGGAGAGAGGACAGAGAGAAGAGAGAGGAAAGAGAAGAGAAAGAAACAGAGAGAGAGAGTTCAGTTTCTATTTATTTGGGAGGGGGTGGAATAAAATAAAATCCCTCTTTTCCATCCCAGACAGGCAGGGAGGGTCTTGGCTTTACCTGGGATGAATGAAAATCAGAATCCTTTGCAATGCATTTAGCTTCCTTTCCTTCCTTGCTGATCACTGCTGGGGGAGAAGATCATGGGTGGGGGGGGGGGGGAGGGTGCAAGGAAGAAGGGGCTCCCCGGCTGCCCCCAAACCCCATTTATTCAAGGGAGCAACTGCAGAAAACAACGGGGGTACCTGGAGCTTTCTAGTTGTCTCATTTCTCCCCATCCCCACCCCCCCAAAAAACCCAGGAACTGAGCCAGCAGCCCCCGCTTCCAATCGGGGAAATTACCCCCCACTTCACCGGAAGCCTTCTGAGGCCAGGATGGCACCGAGTGGCAGCGAACACCCCAGAGATGCCCGGCCGAGCCAGGATTATCCAGCTGAGAATGAAGTCGCTCGGAGCCCAGGAGGTGAGGAGGGAGCAGAGGAAGATTTGTGGGGGGGTGCGGGTGGCGGCGGTGGGGGGGGCGGGGGGGGTGGGGGGGGGGGGGGGGGGGGAGGTGCCTGTGTAAGGATGTGTGGACGGGTGAGAGACCGGCTGTTCCTCCGGCAGCTGTGCAGAAGAGTTGTGTTTTTCAACCTTGGCAATTAAAGAGGGGTGGTCTTCCATCTCCCAGAATTCCCCAGACAGGTTTCCTTCACCCTTTCTGATTCTGGCAATACAGTATTTAGAGTTCTTGCTCTAAAGAACAAGGTTTAATCTGTGGGTAGGTGGGTGTAAATCTGGCAACCGCTGCCATGAAAAGAGTGCCTCTGAACTTATTTCAACGGCCTTTCTTCGCCATCCTCATCTCGGTGGATCTGCCCCCAGCAGATTCCATCAGATCTCTGCAGCCGGATCCCTTCCGTGACGTTTTTTTCTGCCTTCTTTTTCCCACTTCTTAGGGATCAAGCGAGCCAACGCGGCCCCAGCTGCTGGCGCCAGAGACCCCGCTGCACCTCCCCACCAGAGCCCCTCTGCCCAGGGGGCAGGACCAGGTCCAGTACGGTGGCTGCGTCACGCCGGGGACCCCATGCCCAGCAGGGCCTGCGTGGGATGGGAAGGGGTGGAGGGCTAGGCCACGAGATTCAGCCACCTTCCCACAACCCAGCTTCTCTCATGAAGTCAAGAGCTGAGCTTAGCAAGAGCCCCTAGGCTGATCTTCCCCCTCCGCAACGTCAGCCGGGCTTCTTTCCTGACTTGGCCCATCGCAGACCCTTGGACCTGATTACGTCCATGTCTGTTTCCAGAGGAAAAGTCAGTTTTGCTCCAGCAGCTCTCTGCTTTCACAGGCGCGTCCTCCCAGGCGGAGCCCCCTGCCTCTCTTTCTGCTGCACCACCCAGGGACGAGAGCGCCGGGTCCGGGTACCCCACAGTGGGAGCGGAGAGGCCCCCGCGGCAGGCGGCTCTGTACGGCCAGGCCGTGGCTCCGCCTGCTGCCCCTGCGGCCACCCGGCCCCCTCCTCCCGACGATGACGACGAAGAGGAAGCCAACAGCTACGACTCGGATGAGACAAGTGGGTGAATGGACCCTCCCTCGCTTCCCAGCAGGGTTTAACCTCGGCCACGTTAAGGCCTCCGGACTCCAACTCCCAGAATTCCCCAGCCAGCATTCTCAAGTTGGGCCACCTTGAGGACCAGGAGCTTACTTTTCTGACC
Organism: Ptyas mucosa; assembly: GCA_012654045.1. Lineage (NCBI taxonomy): Eukaryota > Metazoa > Chordata > Lepidosauria > Squamata > Colubridae > Ptyas > Ptyas mucosa. The sequence goes on along the minus strand of WNWU01014653.1, from coordinate 7,953 downwards.
CAAAGTATGGCTCAGCTGGAGAATCTGACCTTCCCTGGCAGCCTCTTCTCCATCTCCTCTCTCACTGTCCCACAGGTTGTCCTCGACTTACCACAGTTCATTTAGTGGTGGTTAGAAGTTACGACGGCACTGAAAAAGCGACCTACAGCCGTTTTTCCACACTTACGACCATTGCCGCATCCTCAGGGTCATGGGATCAAAATCCAGACCCTTGACTCAACTGACTTGTATTTACGACGGTCGCACTGTCCCGGGGTCACGTGATCCCCTCTTGCGACCTTCTGGACAAGCAGAGTCAATGGAGAAGCCGGATTCACTCACTTAACGGCCGTCCCTTCCTAACTTACCAGCTGCCGTGATTCGCTTAACAACTGCGGCCAGGAAGGTCGTAAAACGAGCCAAATTTCACTTAATAAATGTTTTGCTCAGCGACAGAAATCTGTGGTTGTAAGTCGAGGACTACCTGTATTCCTAAAATATGCCGGTCTAGCTTGGCCTCCGAAGTTTTGTTTGTTTGTTTATGCTAATGACGGTGATCTTGGGAGTCTCAGGCTGGCTGGGGGATTCTGGGAGTTGAAGTCCACCCATCTTCAAGCTTCCAAGGTTGAGAAACACTATACTAAGTGCTTTTCACAACTGGTCAATAAATCATGGGCCAGGTGTGGATGGAGTGCGTCCATTTTCCCTCCTCCTTAACAAGCCCCCCTTTCCCCCTCCCCCCCTTCCCCAAACCTTCCATTTTGTGTTTGGGGGTTTTGAATTATTCATCTGGGGGGCCCAAAACTCAATGCTGCTGGAGACTGGGACACAATTGCGGAGCGAGAACTCGAGAGGAATCCGGACACAGATGCGATTCTCCCCAGGGTCCCTCTGACAAGACCCCCTTCCACTCAGCTCCAGCGCAGGGAGTCCTTCACCCTCACTTTCTCCCCTTCCCTTCCTTCCCCTGGGGGGGAGGTTATCTTTTGGGCTGAACAGTGAACCCCCCCCCCCAATTGACTCTTTGCTCCTTTCCCAACAGCCACCCTGGGGGCCTTGGACTTCAGCCTCTTGTACAACCAGGAAAACAGCTCCTTGCAATGCGCCATCATTAAGGCCAAGGTACTCCCCCACCCCCTCCGTTTCCCCCCATCAGGGAGAGCAACTAGGTCTTTGCATCCGAACACGTGGGTTTTAAGACGTGGCTAAAACTGGCGGCAGGGAAACAAATAAAGGAGTCATTTTTCTTGATATAAAGCCTTAGTAAGGCCACACCTAGAATTCTGCCTCCAGTTTTGGTCACCACGCTATAAAAAAGATATTGAGACTCTAGAAAGAGTGTAATTGGATTTTAATTTTTATGTAATTTTCAAATTGTTGAATGTTTTCGTTGTAAGCCACCCTGAGTCCTTCGGGAGAAGGGCGGCATATAAATTGCATAAATAACTAAATAAAAATAAATGAATAGAGAAGAGCAACAAAGAGGATTAAGGGACTGGAGGTTAAAACATACGATGAACGGATGCAGGAACTGGGCCTGGCTAGTCTAGTGAAGAGAAGGACCAGGGGAGACAGGAGAGCATCTTCCAATATTTGAGGGGCTGCCACAGAGAGGAGGAAGGGGGTCAGGCTATTTTCCAAGGCACCCAAAGGCCAGACAAGGAATAACGGATGGAAACTGACCAAGGAGAAATTCAGCCTGGAAATAAGGAGGACTTTTCTGACAGTGAGAACAATCGACCCATGGAAGGGAAGTTGCCTTCAGAAGTTGTGGGACCTTCATCCTTGGAGGCTTCCAAGAAGAGACTGGGCTGCCACCTGTCAGAAATGGTGTAGGGTCTCCTGCTTGTGTGTGTGGGTGGGGGGGAATTGGCCTAGATGACCTCCAAGGTCCCTCCCAACTCTGTTAATCTGCAGTTCTCTCTGCCCCGTTTCCTCCTCTCGTTGACCTCTGTGGGATCTTTTTTCTACCAGGGCTTGAAGCCAATGGATTCCAATGGGCTGGCAGATCCCTACGTCAAGCTGCACCTGTTGCCAGGGGCCAGCAAGGTACTGGGGATGGGGTGTGGGGGAGGGTCTGGGCTCCAGCGTGGTTCAGTCCGGTCTCTGAAATGGGAGCTTTTGGATTGAAGAGAGAGATGCCCATTTGCCCTTTATTTCCCCCCCCTGTTTCTGCCAGTCCAACAAACTCCGGACCAAGACGCTGAGAAACACTCGGAATCCCGTGTGGAATGAAACGCTGGTCTATCACGGCATCACGGATGAGGACATGCAGAGGAAGACCTTAAGGCAAGAGAACGGGTTGGCTCTCTGCCAGAGGCTCTTTTCCTGCCTTTAAGATGGGGGGTGGGGGACTTCAACTCCCAGAATTCCCCAGGCAGAAAAAACACGGGGCTTAGTCTACAGCAGGGGTCTCCAACCTTGGCAACTTTACGACTTGTGGACTTCAACTCCCAGAATTCCTCAGCCAACCTTAACAAGGTTGGAGACCCCTGGCCTGCATGTAGTCCTCGACTTAACAATAATTCATTTAGCAACCAAAGTCACAAGGGCACTGGAACAAGTGGCTTAGAACCGTTTTCCACACTTACGACCTTCGTTAGCAATCAAAATTCAGGCATTTTGGCCACCGGTTCATTCTTACGACTGTCGCTGTGTCCCGAGGTCACCTGATCCCCTTTCGACAAGTAGAGTCAATGGGGGAAGGCAGATTCACTTAACAACCACGTTACCAGCTCGATGACTGCCGTGGTTCACTTAACAAAGGTGGCGAGAGAAAGGTCACAAAACGAGCCAAAATTCACTGAACCAATCTCTTGATGAGCAACAGAAGTGTTGGGCTCAATGGGGGTCGTAAGTCGAGGACTGCCTGCATTTACAGAAGGTGCAGGACTGAATTGGGGAAGGGGGGAGTTCCCACCCGGTGGGGCTTTTCCCTCGAGAGACCTGGGTGGGTTTTCCCTTCTCCTGCGTAGAATCTCTGTCTGTGACGAAGACAAATTCGGCCACAACGAGTTCATCGGGGAGACGAGGGTGGCCCTCAAGAAGCTGAAAGTCAACCAGAAGAAGAACTTCAACATCTGCCTGGAAAGGGTCGTCCCGGTGGGTATCTCCATCTTTGCCCGCTTTTGCTTGCTTGGCTCCACATCCAAACTCTGCCACGTTGTGCCAGGAGAAGGGGGATGAAGGCGGGTGATGGAGGCAGGAGCGGTTTCAGCGGCAGGTTCGGATCTCAGAAAAGGCCGTCTATTTATTCATGAGCCGCGGTGGTGCAGTGGTTAGAGTGCAGGCCTGCAGCCTCCTCCTGCCGACTGCTGGCTGCCTGCAATTTGGGCAGTTTGAATCTCACTGGCTCAAAGTTGACTCAGCCTTCCGTCCTTCCGAGGTGGGTAAAATGAGGAGGCAGATTGTTGGGGTTTGCAACAGGCTGACTCTGTAAACCAATTAGCTGTAAAAGCACTGTGAAGCGGCATATAATTTTAATGGTTTTTAACATTTTAATGTTGATTTTGTCTGTCTTTTATTGCTGTGAGCCACCCTGAGTCCTTTCGGAGAGAGGGTGGCATATAAGCTTAATTAATAAATAAATAAAATAAATAAATATAAGTCTTAAGTGCTATTGCCCTTCCTCCCTCCCTCCCTCCCTCCCTCCCTCCTTAATGGTTAGAATGCAATATTGCACACTAACTCTGCCAACTGTCAGGTGTTCGATCCTGAACGGCTCCAGGTTGACTCAGCCTTCGGTCCTTCCGAGGTGGATAAAAGGGGGACCCAGGTTGTTGGGGTTTGCAAGAGGCTGAGTCTATAAACCGCTTAGAGAGGGCTGTAAAAGCACTACAAAGCGGTCTATAATTCTTAAATGCTAGTGCTAGTAACAAACTCGGATGGCTGTTTATAAGCCAGGAGGAACTCTGGGCAACAAAGTGGAATGAAAACACAATACAATCCAAAACACACACACACACACACACACACACACACACAAAACCCATTTAAGGCAAAAAATAACATTGATGCCCTAATAAAACTTAAATCTCAGTTCAATTGGGAGCAGGGTGAGTGGGAAATACAGAGTTTGGGAGGTTCCCCCTTGTATAATAAGTAAAAAAACCGAATAAAATAGGCAGCCTTTAATTGCCTTCTGGGCGGTGATGTTGCTTCTCCTCTGCTCCTCCCAGATGAAGCGGGCAGGAACCACCAGCTCCTCGCGAGGGATGGCCTTATACGAAGATGAAGTAAGATGTAGTTTGGCTTCCCCTGCAGAAACCCATTGGGGAAGCAAAGATTTGGAGCCTTCCATTTCTTTGGCCAGTCCGCCCCCTTGTGGCCTGATGGAGACTTTGCAGTCTGCCAGTAATTTCTCCTGCCTCCCAGTGGCTGAATGGAGCTTCGATCCCAGCTGTCATTATTTCCAGACTTTCAGATGCAGGGTCTTCCATTAAGGGGCTCCTCCGAGGGTTGAGCCTCCCCTGCCCCAGCGCTGAGGGGGTGGGAGAGAGGATGGGCTCCCTGGAGATGATGAGGATGATGAAGGTGACGTTACAACCTTTCTCTGGGCCAGGCGGTCTCTCCACCTCTTCCGATCTTGCCCTGCTCCTTTGAGTAGTTCCGTGCTCTGGGTGGGGTCAGCTTCAAGGGTGGTGGAGCAGGGCGAGAGATGCACAAGTGGCCCCCTCGACAACCCCCTTTTCTCTTCCCCACAGATGGACCAAGGCGGAGAGGTGGAAGAACGCGGGAAGATCCTGGTCTCCCTCATGTACAACACCCAGAAAGGAGGCCTGGTGGTCGGCGTTGTGCGCTGCGTCCACTTAGCCGCCATGGATGCCAATGGCTACTCGGACCCCTTTGTCAAAATGTAGGTCTGCCTCTGAAAGGGCCCCTGGGTGGGAGGCCTGGCAAAGCCTCCTCTGACCAGGCACTGCTTTTGGGGTGGGGGTGGGGGGTGGAGCCTTGTAATCTCGACCTAGGGAGTGGAGAGGGGTCCAGGGGTGAAATGCTACCGTTTCAGACTGGTTCGGAGAACTGGTAGCGGCGGCAGCACAAGGCTCTGCCCACCCGCCCAGATGTCATTACTTTCTGGTTTTAACCAGGAAATAACCTGTTTTTGACTCTCTGAGCATGCCCAGAAGGCTTTGCACATGCGCAGAGAGTCCAAGCATGCAGATGACGCATGCACGCACTTCCGAACCGGTAGGGAAGGAAAGTACCGCATTTTTTTTAGGAGTATAAAACGCACCTTAGTTTTTGGGGAGGAAAATAAGAAAACAGCTGATTGGCAGGTGGGTCAGCTGTCCCCAGAGGTGAATTTTAGCAACAGGTTCCTTGGTTGTCAGCTCTGTGCCTTGATTTTTTTCCCCTTTTTCTCCTGCCTCTGAAAGCCTCCAAAACAGCTTCAGAAAAAAAGCCCCTGAAGCTCTGTTTGGGGGCTATTTTTCTGAAGCTCCATTTCTGATGCTTTTTTCAGCCTCTGAAACCTCCATTTGAAAAGCCAGGCGGGGCTACATTCGGAGTATAAGACGCACCCAGATTTTCACCCTCTTTTTTGGGGGGAAAAAGGTGCGTCTTATACTCCGAAAAATACGGTAGATTTCACCCCTGGGGCCAACCCTGTTCCTGCGGCTGGTCCTGCCCCTGGGCCACCCAAGATGCAAAAGGGGAAAGAAACGGACACCTCCCGTCCTCTGCAGCCAAGGGTCGTGCTCTTGGGAGCTCATGGGACTCGTAGTCCTAATCACTGGGTTGGCACAATTGGTTGGCACCAACATTGGCACAGTCACCGTTTATTCCATAGGTCTTTTCCTTTGGAGTCCTTACACTTCTTTCCCCTCGGGCTGTAGGCCCCCCCCCCCCCCCCCCCCCCGCAAGGCCACCACCCATGATTTATTTTGCGGGTGGGTTTTGCAGCCCGTTGAACAATCCTGCTAAGGAGGAGTCACTTTCCTGACAGTGAGAACAATCAACCGACAGAACGGAAGTGGCCTCCAGAGGTTGTGGGTGCTTCTTGACAGTTTTCAGGAAGAGACCGGACAGCCACTTGTCTGGAATGGTGGCGTTGTCTCCTGCTTGGTCCGGGGGTTGGACTAGAAGACCTCCACGGTCCCTTCCACCTCTGTGAGTCTGTTATTCTCCCTCTCTGCTTTCAACTTCTCCTCTTTTTCCCTTCCGCAGTTGCTTAAAACCCGACATGGGCAAGAAAGCCAAGCAAAAGACGCAGATCAAGAAGAAGACGCTGAACCCCGAATTCAACGAGGTGAGGCAGGAGCCGGATTTCTGTTGGCCCCCAAAGTTTTTCCTGATCTCGATGCCCCCACCAGCCTGTTTGGCTTTTTCTGTTTGCCACCTGGCTTGGCTGCTTCAGGCAGCTGGTGGGTAAACGGTTTAAAAATATATTTTCAAACATAACGTTTCACTCTTTTTTTAAAAAAAGCACCTGGATGCCGGAAAAAAGAGAGAGGGAGGGAGGGAGAGATGGGAAGGAAGGAAGGGAGGGAGACAGAGAAAGAGAAAGTAAAGAGAAAAAGAGAAAGAAAGAAAGAAAGAAAGAAGGAAGGAAGGAAGGAAGGAAGGATGGAAGGAAGGAAGGAAGGAAGGAAGGAAGGAAGGAAGAGAAAAAGAAGAGAAAGAAGGAAGGAAGGAAGGAAAGAAAGAGGGAAAGGAAAGAAAGGGAGGGAGGGAGGGAGGGAGGGAGGGAGGAGCTGGTAGCAAATCAGTTCCCTTCTTCAAAAGCTGAAATACACACAAACCCACACAGCATGGCTACTGTTGTTGATCTGCTCCTGCCTCTTGATCCCTTCTCTTTGTGGATAGGAATTTTTCTACGACATTAAACACAGCGACCTGGCCAAGAAATCCCTGGATATCTCTGTCTGGGATTACGACATTGGGAAGTCCAACGATTATATTGGTGAGTGGCTGCAGGGAGCAGGATAGGCACTCTTTAGGGAGGGGTCTGCTGGCTTGTTTTGGGGGGGGGGGGGTTCCAGGAAGGAGGCTCATCCTGCGTGTCCGTCTTGTGGGGAGGAGGGTGAAAGGACACCTTAAAGCAGGGGCCTCCAACCTTTAAGACTTGTGGACTTCAACTCCCAGAATTCCCCATCCAGCTAGAATTCTGGGAGTTGAAGTCCACAAAGTCGCAAAGTTGGCCACTTCTGGTCTAGAATTAGAACAATTTAATATAATTTAATCTAAAACGAGAATTCCGGGGGTCTTAACGTTGCGAGGCCCCTCCTTAAAGGACTTGCCCTAACGTTCAGCTTTCTGGCTCTTCAGTGGCCCCTTTCATTTAAGGCAGAAGACCTGGGGAGGGGCCTGCTGGGGCCAGCCCTAAGGTGACCCCGTGCAGGGTGGTGGGCCCTCTTTGACCTTCCTGACCCCCCTCCCAACCTTCTCTCTCTGCCACAGGCGGCTGCCAGCTGGGCATCACAGCGAAAGGCGAGCGCTTGAAACACTGGTACGAGTGTCTCAAAAACAAGGATAAGAAGATCGAACGCTGGCACGCCTTACAGAACGAGCACCACGTGGCCAGCGATTAAGGGGGCTGTGCCCCTCTTGCCCCCCCCCCCCCCATCTCCAGCCCATCTCCTCTTCCAACACCCCCGTGTCCCTTTTGCTTTTGGGAAACCCCACGGCTGGGTTCTCTGCAGGGTCCCCTCCCTCCCTCCCTCCCTCCCTCCCTCCCTCCCCTGCAGGAGCCAGGCTCAAGCCCTCCCCTCTCTCGGCCCAGGTCATCTCACCCCACCGCCTCTCTGCTTGGCTCTGGGCCTCTCACGGCCTCCCGGGTTTTCGAGCAATAGCCCAGCATTGAGCACCCTCAGTTCGGCTCGGCTTCTTGGCAGCTAAATTATCTCCCCCTGCCCCTTCCGATGCCATCTTGATCTCCCCCCTTTGGCTGAAGAGACTTGCGCTCCCAAGTGTTCTTGAAACTCCTTCCTTCCTTCCTTCCTTCCTTCCTTCCTTCCTTCCTTCCTTCCTTCC
>WNWU01014652.1:0-29442 GCA_012654045.1 Ptyas mucosa | reverse complement strand
CATTGCAAATCTTAAAACAGCCACATCACATTTGAGAGGGGGGGGGGGACCCTCAAAACTTACCCATAAACTTGGTGTAAGGTAAATAAACAAATGTAAGAAACTGGAGGTAGCTACTATAAAACAATAAATAAAATGTATAAGATAATAAAATAAACAATTTTGGCGGACACGATAAGCAAAACAGAAGCGCTCGGATGCTGAGGGGATGGGGTGAAATGGTGTCGTTTTTTTAATTGTACAAGGCAAGAACCAAGAAATGAGAAATAACTTTTCAGCAGTGTTCCAATTATGATAAAACCACACTTCTCAACCAAATGTGATCAGAACCTTCTACTCCATAACTGAGTACCAATTAGGAGAAAATGTTCTTTAACATGTTCTTTTAAGAACAGCCCAATTATTTTTCTCTTCAAAAATTTACAGTGAACTCACCTCTCATTACTTCATTATGAGGCTTTCAGTAGAGTAATTGCAGGAGATTTTTCTTTATAAAATCCTATCCAGACTCTCAAAAATAGGATCCCTTTTTTTTCTGGAAAAAGAGTTATTTCCTGCATTTTCTCTACCTAATTATCCATTACCAGTTTTGCTAGTTTAGTCTTAGAGTTCATCTATTAGCATAGGGACTGCTAGTCATGTTTTCGGATGAATATTTCAGTGTGACTTAACATACGTTCTGATATATGAATAGTTAATGCCGGATCCTGTTGTTGTTGTTTTTTTTAATTATTAGCCTCCTTTATGTTTTGCTAAATGTCCAAATACCGGCTCTCGGAAAAGCTAGCTCTACAATTCTTTTAACAGCCATTCTTGAAACATTCTTAATCTTGCTCCAATCCCAGCACCGTCTTTCTCTCCTGGGGTTGAAAAAAAGAGCCCAGCCCACCCCCAACTATAGAATTGGGTAGACTTGTCAGCCTAAAATGTGCGCGTTCCATTTTGTGGGCTCCTTTGATCCTGTCTCCGGAACCACTTGGCATAACTGGCCGGCCTACAGCTGACTTGAGACACCCCCGGAGCCTTCTATTTCCAACTGGTGACAAAATGCCGCTTCCCACTTGGTGACAAATATACCCAGAGTGCCAGGGAGCCTTGCCATCCGTGCTGGAAATAGAATCCTTGCCTCGGTCGGCCGGCCGGCCCCGGAAGTTGCTCTCTGCCAAAAGGTTGCAGGACGGTGCTTTTTATGGCCCTCACCTTCGCCCTTCCGCAGTGGCTCTGCTCATCCTGCCGTCACAAAAAAACCCTTCAAAATTCTGAGCTGGTCATCAGTGGGTAGCCTGAAGTATTCCGAGGGTGATCCCTAAAAGCTGTTAATTCAATCGGTCCTTGATTTGCAACCACAGCTGAGCCCGAAATTTCCATTATTAAGCAAGTTAAGTTTGTTAAGCGATTTTGCTGCCGTTGTTAAGTGAATCGTGCGGTCGTTAAGTGGATCTGGCTTTCCCTCATTGGCTATGCTTGTTGGAAGGCGGCTGGGAAGGTCGCAAGTGGTGATCACATGACCCTGGGGCCCTGCGACTGTCATAAGTACGTGCCAGTTGCCAAGTGCCCAACTTCTGATCACGCGACCCTGCCCAACCCAGTCCTGTTCCTCTGTCGACTAACTGCAAGAGTATAAATATGCCCATTACCCATTCTAGTTAACTCCTGGGCCTTTGAGAAACGTCAGGCTTTCCCCCTCAAGTGGGAGAGAACAGATTTAGCCAAAATGTTGACTTAGTTAACCAGATTTCTAAAAATAAGCCAGACCGGGTTGATAGGAGAGGAGGCGAATGAAGGTTCAGCCCCTTGGGGAGACCTTCAACCATCAAGGTACTGGCTTAGTTGACGAGAAGGGTGTGGCTGTGGGTGCGAGCATATATGGAGCCCGTTTGCACCGGAGTGAAGAGAGGGGCCAGGCTCAGCTAAGCCATATAGCCCCTTCCTTCTCCTCCTCCTCCTCCTTTTCCTCCTGACCCTCCAGCAGAATCCAGAATCAGATCAACTCTCAGAACGGGAACAGATTCCTGGTTACAAGACAACAATGAGGTGGTAGCTCCCTTCTCAGTTTCTCTTGCTGGTTGTGTGGGAGCAACCGGTGGTCTTAATCAGCTTCCCATGGATGAGGAGATGTCTCTGCATTCGGATTGTTTCATCCCACTTTAATCCTGGTTTGTAAGAGGCTGGTTCTTACTCCCTTCCAGATTTCCCTGCTCCCTGAAAGGAGCAGAAATCATGGCAGGACAGCAACAAGCCACCTGCTCTGGTACAAGAGATCTCAGGTCCGAGGTCTGAATCCTCGGGGGCTTCTTCATTGCCCTTATCCACATAGTAGACATGTAGCATCCTTGTAGTAATGTTTTATGGGGAAGGTGTACTCTCAGATTTTTGTGCCTGGTTTCCTTCTGTGAGTAATGCTTCCCACGTCTTTTTCTATCCGCATTCTTTTTTCCTTTTTTTTAAATCTATTTTTTTCTGCACTTTTTCTTTTTTCCTTTTTTTACGTGTTTTCATGTTTTATCTTTTACTTCTGTAAAAGCTTTCAATCAAAACGGTGTATTTTTTTTTAAAAAAAAGGAAACCCTTTTCTCTTAGCTAAAAGGGATCTTTCAAAAAACCCCTCCTCCTTTTCTCTTTTCCCAGATGGTTTCACCCCAACATTACCGGAGTGGAAGCGGAGAACCTGCTCCTGACCAGAGGAGTTGATGGCAGCTTTCTGGCTCGGCCCAGTAAAAGCAACCCTGGGGACTTCACTCTTTCAGTCCGGTAAGTCCACTGAGAGGACCTTGTAGCCGTCTTGGGGTTTTCTAAAATTCAATGTCATTTTACAGAAAGGTTTTAAAAAACAAAAGTAAATGGTTTAACTAGATAAATCTCTTGGGGAGGCTGCCTGACAGCAAGTGCAAGCAGTAAGAGAAGAACATCCATCTTTGCAAGCTGCTCCTAGCTAAGACCTTCCTCCCTCCCTCCCTCCCTCCCTCCCTCCCTCTCCAAGAATGTTAAATAGGGAGGCGGGAGGTTTAGAGTCAGCCCTGTTCTCCCTCCCCAGGAGGCTACCCGTAGAAGGCTGTTTTCTGTTCATTGCCATCAGCTCTCGTTTCTCTTCTCTCTTCCTCTTGACCGTCTGGACCGGCCAGGCGCAATGGGGCGGTCACTCACATCAAGATCCAGAACACGGGCGACTACTATGACCTCTACGGGGGGGGAGAAGTTTGCCACGTTGGCGGAGCTGGTCCAGTACTACATGGAGCACCACGGACAGCTCAAGGAGAAGAACGGGGACGTGATTGAGTTGAAGTACCCGCTCAACTGTGCGGATCCCACTTCTGAAAGGTGAGCAGGGCGGCAGCATCAGGGAGCCCGGCTTGGGTGAGGTCCATCCTGGGCGGAAGGGCCTGGAGGCAGTCCGGAGGCCATGCAGTTCCCTCTGCTGCGATTCAGGTCTTACGGGCTGTGGGGACAGGTGTTTCTCAACTTGAAACCATTCGTTTAGTGGCTGTTTGAAGTTGAATAGCCCTGAAACAAGTGGCTTACGATCATTTTTCATACTTGTGCGCATGGCAGCATACCCCTGGTCAAGTGATCAGAATTCAGACACTTGGCAACTGACTCGTATTTATGACGGTTGCAGTGTCCCGGGGTCATGTGAACCCCATCTGACGAGCAAAGTCAATGGGGAAGCCAGATTCACTTAATAACCATGTTACTAACTGGATTGCAGTGATTCACTTAATAACTGTGGCAAGAAAGGTCATAAAATGGGGCTAAGTTCACTTAACAACAGAAATTTGGTGCTCAATTGGCATAAGTCAAGGACGACCTGTATCACCGAACTCTCTGGGCTGGACTCCAGTTCCCACCCTTGGGAAGGAGGTGGGGGGTGGGGACAGAGCAGCATCTCCTACCTTAATTGCCTTAATATGAGCTCCTTTTCAAAATCGGTACATTTTCCTCTTATTCTGCTCTCAGCCGCTTCTGCTGCCTCAAGAGCGAGGGAACTTTCTCCCTTTCAAAGGCAGCTCTGATTTTGGGGAGCCTCCCTCCCGCAAAGGGCCAGGGAAGCTACTCGGGGCACCCTGACTCTTTTCTCTGCCTCCCCGCAGGTGGTTCCACGGTCACCTGTCTGGAAAGGAAGCGGAAAAGCTGCTGACGGAAAAAGGGAAACACGGCAGCTTTTTAGTCCGCGAGAGCCAAAGCCATCCGGGAGACTTCGTGCTTTCCGTCCGGACCGGGGATGACAAAGGCGAGAGCAATGATGGGAAGTCCAAAGTCACGCATGTCATGATCCGTTGCCAGGTAACAGCGCAGGGATGGGGAGGTGAAATAAAGCTGATGGGGAGTTGGGGCCGGAAGCCTTTGTGGTGGGGGTTTCTCCATCAGTCCAGAGGGGGGAAAGGAGAGTGCCAGTTCTCTTTGATAGTTCACCTTGGTTGGGAGACAGCTTGTGAAAGGCCAGGGCCTCGGTAAATCAGAACCTGGTTTATCGTATCCTTTCCTGGATAAAAAGCCGCCCGGTTCGTCAGCCAGATTTTGCTTATGGAGGAGTGGTCTAACCTTGGAACTTTAGGACTTATGGACTTCAGAATTCCCCAGCCAGCATGGTTGCCCTCTAGAGCAGAAGTGCGCAACCTTGGCAACTTTAAGACCTGTGGACTTCAACTCCCAGGATTCCCCAGTCAGCATGGGGAATTCCTCCAGCTGAGGAATTCTGGGAGTCGAAATCTACAGGTCTTAAAGTTGCCAAGGTTGCACACCCCTGGCTTAAGGAAACAGCAGCTGCAAGACCTGTCTGGTACCTCTGCAGCATGTGGAAAAAGGGAGTGAATGAATGAATAATTGAATGAATGAATAAATGAATGACCCAGCTAAGTTGGAATTGTGTGTCTGCTGTCTCAAAAGGGAAGGTGGCTTTTTTTGGCCAAGACTGCTTCTAATCACTGCCATGGTGATGTAGGTCAGTCAACCAGTGGATTAAGAATAATTTAGAGAAATTTAGACTCTTTAGAAGTTAGGTAGATCTTAGCTTGAGGAAAACCTCCAAAGGAGCTCAAATCCCTCCCCCCCTCCAGTGAAACTCACTAGCTCTCTGCCTCCCTCCCTCCCTCCCTATTTAGGATATGAAGTATGATGTTGGAGGAGGGGAGAAGTTTGACTCCTTGACAGACCTGGTTGAGCATTACAAGAAGAACCCAATGGTGGAGACTCTGGGGACTGTCCTTCAGCTGAAGCAGGTGAGGAAGGCCAGCCATGGTTGACTGAGAACTCTTCATTGGCGGTCTCTGCCAATGGTCACAACGCCCGGGTGTTCCTGTTGTCCTTGCTTCTCCCTTTCCACCCCTGCCCTGCTGGTGGGAATCACTTGGGGTTCATGGCCACCTGCCTTTTGCCGAGCATGGCAGCAACTCTGTTGTAATTAGCGGGGAATCCACTTTGCAAGCTAGATAATTCACAGCCTTCCTGGAAAGTTTGCGGCTTGATGCTGTCACATTCAGAGACTTCAGATCCCAGTCCAGCTTCCAGCTGACCCTGGGATGGATTCTGTCCTTGTGGGCTGCTTGGCTCTTCCTTGCGGTGTGTGGTGGAATCGAGCTGAGCTGCAGGAGGGAGAGGCTTTCCCAAGGAGAGCTCCGAGGCAGATCAGCCTTGAGTCCTTGATTTGGAGGATAAGGACCAGAAGGGATCCTCCCTAAACCTTCACAGGCGTTATTTGATAGTCATGCAGAGTGTGCTTTAGTCTGGCAAGATTCCTGTTCACAGGCAAACAGCAATAAACTACTGTGAGCAATCCATCATATCATTCTTGATTCCTTGTGCCTGACATGTGTGCATTATTTGACCACCCCCCTCTGTCTCTCCCCCCCCCCCCCCCCGCTAGCCGCTCAACACCACCCGCATCAACGCAGCTGAGATTGAGAGCCGGGTGCGAGAACTGAGCAAGTTGGCTGAAACTACCGACAAAGTGAAGCAAGGCTTTTGGGAAGAATTTGAGGTACTTTCGGGAGAGGATATGTCCTGCCCTCACCCAGGACCTTCTTCCCGCTGGCCTTCGGTGGGATTGAGAAGTATGACTGTCCCTTTGGCAGCTGGGGAGGGGCCGCAGGCATCTAGATGCTCCGGGAGAGGGCGGGTTAACAGAATGTGAGCTCTTTAAGGAAATCTTCGGAGCAGTTTGTAAACCAAGATAAGGGTAAACGGATAAGACCCTTTTGGGTTGCACGGAAAGAGCTGGGTGTAAGTCTTCAACTCCCAGCATTCCCCTGTTGAAAAACACCTAGTGGATAGAGCTGGATGCATTTATATGAAAATGTATTAGAGATTGATTTGGCTTGTGAATTTGGCTGCTGGCAGGCTGGAACTCAGAGCCTTTAATTGCTCGGAGACCGCGTGAGCTGCTCTCAGGCAGAAAAGGGCCCCTTGAGAGGAGACTGGCAACCTTTTCTCTCTCTAGGACAGAACGCCTGAATTCCCCCTGCTTTTCCTATAGACGCCCAGAGCCTGTCTCTGTGTTGTGCCGGGAGAGGAACACTAGGGGGAGCCCCAGTTCCATTTGGTCATCTTGGGAAGCTCACCTGTTTTAACCTGGCGGGCCAGAAGCGATGGGCATTGTAATCCAGACTAGGAGAGGCTCCTGGGTGGAGGAGACGCCTCCTGGCTCTCTTCCCCTGCTTGAGGGGTGGGTGGGTCAGAAGGCGGTTCCCGGACCCTTCACTGTGCTCTTCCTTGTTTTTCCAGACTCTCCAGCAGCAGGAATGTAAGCTCCTCTACAGCCGGAAAGAAGGACAGCGGCAGGAGAATAAGAACAAGAACAGATACAAGAACATTTTGCCTTGTGAGCATGGGTCTCTTTCCCGTTCCTAACTCGGGGGGGGGGGGGGGCAAGTAGACATTTGGGGTGGGCCCAACTGTTCTTCCCATTTTTAAAGGCGTAATATCATTTTCCTCGGCCTTTATGTACACAGCAGAGGGATCTCCTGCTTCTGTGACTGCATTGCTGGCATTTGAGCAGAAAAATGCCTGCAAACTTTAAGGCAGCCGGGTCTGATGGGGGAAGGGGGCCCAGGAAGCCATCTGTAGCCTTTCCTAAAAGTTGGGATTTTGCTGGAACCTCTGTTTCCTGCAATTGAATTCTCTCTCAGTAACGTGGCGGTCCTGGCATCTGTTGTGGGGCAGGCTGCGACCCACGGCAGAGGCCTGATGTGCTGGAGGCTACGGCTATTTGCAGCCCGATGGAGCTGCAGGGAATCAGTGACTTTATGTGCAGAAATTTGCAGGCTCCGTTTCAGCATCTGCGAGCGTCTCCACGGCTGCCAAGGACTCTTGATTCCTGCCATCCTCCCGGCAACTGCCTGAATGGCTGCTGGCAACTCAAGAGTTGGCGGTTCCTGCTTGACAACTGTTCCCTGGATTAGGAGTCTGTCTTTGTCCTCGCTTTCTAGTTGACCACACCCGGGTCGTCCTTCACGACGGCGATCCAAATGAGCCAGTCTCGGATTACATCAATGCCAACATCATCATGGTAAGAGGGTCGCCCTCCCGCCGGGGGACTTGAGTGGATCACCACTTTCTTCTCTGGTGGGGCAGGATGACCTCGCTCGGAGTTCCCCCAAACAGAGCAGGAGGGACTCCCCCCCCCCCGGAGGTTTTCCTCCAAGGGCACCCCTCCCTCCGGGGACGAGACCCGCCTGCTGACTCTCCCGTCGTTCCACAGCCGGAATTTGAAACCAAGTGCAACAACGCCAAGGCCAAGAAGAGCTACATCGCCACCCAGGGCTGCCTGCAGAACACGGTGAACGACTTCTGGCGGATGGTCTTCCAGGAGAATTCCCGTGTGATCGTCATGACCACAAAGGAAGTGGAGAGGGGGAAGGTAAGGCCAGTGGGAGGGATCCACCACTCTCCCGGGATCAAGGGGAGAACAGCAGCTCAGCCAGGGAATTTGAATCCAATGCTTTTATTTGGTCAAGCGTGATTAGACACACAAGGGATTCGTCTCGGGTGCAGAAGCTCTCGGTGTACATGCAAAGCAACAACAGAATAAAGTTAACAATCGCCCTCAGCCGCCCACCCCCCAAATTTGCCACTTGAATTAAACATGAGCTCCCATAAGCCTTTGCTCTCCTTCCCTTGCTAACTGAAGATCAAGTAAGATACTAATACCACTCTATAAAGCCTTAGTAAGGCCACACTTGGAATCCTGCATCCAGTTTTGGTCACCACACTATAAAAAAAGATGTTGAGACTCTAGAAAAAGTCCAGAGAAGAGCAACCAAGACGATGAGGGGACTGGAGGCTAAAATATATGAAGAACGGTTGCAGGAACTGGGCATGGCTGGTCTAGTGAAGAGAAGGACCAGGGGAAACATGATAGCCGTCTTCCAATACTTGAGTGGCTGCTACAGAGAGGAGGGGGTCAAGCTATTCTCCAAAGCACCTGAAGGCCAGACAAGGAATAATGGATGGAAACTGATCAAGGAGAGATTCAACTTAGAAATGAGGAGGAACTTTCTGACAGTGAAAGCAATCAATCAATGGAAGAGAAGTTGCCTTCAGAAGTTGTGGGAGCTTCATCACTGGAGGCTTTCAAGAAGAGATTGGACTGCCACCTGTCTTGGGCGGGAGGTTAGACTAGATGACCTACAAGGCCCCTTCCAACTGTTCATCTGTTAATCCCCCCCTGCCCCCCTTCCTGTTCTTCCAGAGCAAATGTGTGAAGTACTGGCCGGATGAGCACGCCCTGAAGGAATACGGCGTGATGCGCGTCCGTAATGTCAAAGAGAGCACGGCTCACGACTACACACTACGAGAACTCAAGCTCTCCAAAGTTGGGCAGGTACGTTTCCGGAAGATGCCGAGTGACCGTCAACCAGGCATCTCGGCCACGTGGTGAAGGGGGCGGGGGCTGACATGCCAGCCATGCTGGTAGGACTCTGGAGAAGGAGCTTGGATTGAGGGGCGGAAGGAGGACAGAAGGAAGCCTCCTCGTCCTTGGGGCATCTTCCGCTTGCTTTCTCCCACACCACTGTTGTGTTTTGCGATGGGCCTCTGGGTCTTCCCCAGTTCTGCTGATTTTGGAGGCGAAGGCAGCTCCTCCAACCTCTGAGGGACTCATCAAAGCACCTCTTCCAGGGCAACACCGAGCGGACAGTGTGGCAGTATCACTTCCGGGCTTGGCCTGACCACGGGGTGCCCAGCGATCCTGGCGGCGTCCTGGATTTTCTAGAGGAGGTGCACCACAAGCAGGAGAACATCGCAGAGGCTGGTCCGGTCGTCGTCCATTGCAGGTACTAGGAGAACCGTTTCTCAGCCTTTAAGCACTGTGGACTTCAACTCCCAGAATTCCCCAGCCCTCTTTGCTGGTTGGAGTCCACCCAGCTTCAGGCGGCCTTAGGTTGAGAAACGCTGCAGGAAAAACGGAAAGGTTGCTCAGCCTGAGGAGGAGGAACAGGACTCGAACCCGTGTGACGGTCTCTCTCTCTCTTTCTCCTCCCACCCCACAGTGCCGGAATCGGTCGGACTGGGACGTTCATTGTGATCGACATTCTCATCGACGTCATCCGTGAGAAAGGTGAGTCCCAGCAGACTGACTGATTCACCACCTCAAAGGTTGAGAGGAAGACCACGGCTGGTCGTTGGGTGTGGAGTACGCGCATCTGTTACGGTGTTGGCTGATTCCACCCCCACCCCCCCATAGGCTAGGTTTCCTGGGAGTTGTAGTCTCCCAACCCGTGGAGGAGTGCAGGGCTGATGGGTGCATGTGTACATATTGCCCTGAGCATAATTGGGGCTTTTGAGCGCCAGGCATTAAGTGAGGCCAGCCATGGTGTTTTCTGGATCATGGTTTATGGGATGGACATGCCACAGGCATGATGGCTTGTTTGGAAACCACAATTCAAACCTATCCCTGGGGTTGCCCCAAAGGGACAATTTTTCCAAAAGGCACCTGGACTTCCTTGGTTTTCTTCTTTGAGAACGGAAGAAGCTTCTTGAGTGAGAAAAGCGAAAGGAAAAATCCAAGAAACCCCCAGCTGCCTTTGGGGGTGGGGGGTAAAAACGCCCCTATGGGACAGCCATAGCCTGGATGAGTGAGAATCACCCTAGATGAATCTGTGTCGTTTGGGAACTTGAGTAAGGGTCCTCCGAAGGGGCCCTTCCCCATACTCTCCAGCTGAGCTCATTTCCCTCCCTCTCTTCTCCCCTCCAGGGGTGGACTGCGACATCGACGTCCCGAAGACCATCCAGATGGTGAGGTCACAGCGGTCAGGGATGGTGCAGACCGAGGCCCAGTACCGGTTTATTTACATGGCCGTCCAGCACTACATCGAGACGTTGCAGCGCCGGATTGAGGAGGAGCAGGTACTAAAAAAGGAGAAGATTTGTAGCTCAGGGTTGAACTGTGGGGTCCTTGGTGCTCTCTGAGCTTGGTGGTTTTCTTGCAGACATTTCATGACCCAACTAGATAACATCATCAGTGCTGGTTAAGTCTAGTTACTAGCACTGATGATTTGACCTAGTTTGGATAATGTAACATCTGCAAGAAAACCACCCAGCTCAGAGAGCCCTCAGGAACAGGTACCTCTGGCCTACCTAGCAGGGAAGGTGGTCTCTTTGGCTCTGGGGTTGAAAGCTGGGGCCGAGAGTCAGAGGGACTTCGGCCAAGAAGAGTTGGAGAAAGGCAGAAAACAGCCATCCACACCGCACGCACCCCCCCCCCCCCCCGGGTGTATTTGTTGCCTTCTCATCTCTTAGTGGCCCATAGGAGAGACGGCAGCTTTGTCACCAAGTGGCTACCCTGCTAAAGTGTTTGACCGGGGATTGACCAAGATCTAACCTGGGATAAGCCGAATTCACCCATCAGAAGAAGCCATGAAACTGGGGGGTTCTAATCCTGGCAACCAAGTTTCCCCATCTTGGGAATCCTGAAGCAACCAAGCCTCCTTATGTTAGGTGGGGGGTGGAGAAGTGGTGGAATGAAGGGGAGGGGGCTCTTTGAGAAGAACTAAGAGCGCGTTGCTTGCCGGGAGGGACGTGACAGTGATTCTCCCCCCCCCTCTCTTCCCCTCCCTTTCAGAAGAGCAAGCGGAAAGGACACGAGTACACCAACATCAAATACTCCTTAGCGGATCAGGCCAGCGGAGACCAAAGTCCTCTCCCACCGTGTACTCCCACCCCAGCCTGTCCCGAGTGAGTAGTGGCCTCGCCACCTGTCCCCTCCCTCAATCGCTTGAACTCTCCCAGATCCAAAAGGCCGGCAGGGAGAAGCTTAGTATGGCAGAGTTCAGGGTTCTGAATTTCTCCTTCAACCCCCCCCCCCCCCCCCCCCCCCCCCCCCCCCCCGCCCACTTTCCAGGATGAGGGAGGACAACGCCATGCGAGTTTATGAGAACGTCGGTCTGATGCACCAGCAGAAAAGCTTCAGATGAGACAACGGCGAGAGTTTCCGCGTGAGGAAGGCAAGTCTAGATGACGGGGTTCCTGCGTGACTGACCTTAAGCAGCCGGGGAGGGTAGATCAGCATCAAAGGGCGAGTCTGGGGGGCAGTTTTCGCTGTCTCCAGGGAGAAAAATCCCAGGAAGAGGAAAATTTAACAAACCCAAGCTGCTAGTCCTCAGGAAAAGGGAATATTAGTCTGGTCTGAGATCCTTATCTGGGGGGGGATCATCTTAAATCCCCCGAATGGAGGTTTCCTGTCTAGTGTTCTGTTCCAGAGATGATTGGAGGGAGGGGAGATTTTATGAAGGTTTCCACCATCCCTCTTGTGATTTTTCCCTTTGGGCTTCTGCCCAACAGTCCCATTTATTTATTTATTTTCATTTATTAATCACATTTAAGAACCTCCCTGCTCCCTCCAGAGCAGAGATACGATAAAAGAAGTCATTAAAAGGTTGTTGAGACCCGAACTGGAGGCAGGAATGAAAAGCCGGAGGAGGCTTGGGAAAATCCAGCCGCCCAGGGATTGTGACTTGAGTTTCCACGGCGGCTGCTCTCGCTCTCTCCAGGCTTGGAAGGCAGGATAGGTCCGTGTGGGGGTGTCTCTCGTCTAAAAGGCCTTTCTCTTCCTGTCCTCTTTGCAGAATTGAAATGCCGCTCTCTCTCTCTCTCTCCCTCTCGTTTTTTTTTAAAAAACAAGGAAGCGAAACAAGCTGGGCTCCGTCCCTTGAAGACCGCTGCCTAGAGCCGCCTTTTTATTTATGACGTTTTAACCCTTCAATAATAAGCGGAACTTAAGATCTCCTTTCAAAGAAACTCCTAATTCATTTTCTTTTTAAAAAAAAAAGTCTCGTTTTTACAACTGATTTTTTGTTTTTTGTTGATGCCGTTTTCCCTCTGGAACATACGATGATTTTTATGTTTATTTTTGCTTCCAATGCAGACCAATACTTTGTTGTACTTGAACGTTGCTGGGGGGCTTTTTTTTTCCCCTTCTCCCCTTTCTTTCTGTCCTGGACTCAAGAGGCTTTTATTTTATTTTTTTTGAACTGTTCCAAATTTGTTTTTGTTTTTTCAAAGCTATCTCTTTCCCTTAAAATATATATATATATCAGAAAAATAAGTTGTGGGACAGCTGATACTTTGGGGAAGAAACCAGTTATGTTAATCAGGAGGCATCCAGGGCCGTTTCCAAGCCAACTAACTCTCTGGAAGGAGGTCTGGCTGTCCACAGATTTGATCAAGTTTCTAGTCCTCATGAAATTCCACGCTGGGGGTCTTGTTGTTTCCCCCCCCCCCCCCCCCGGTTCCTTTTCCTTGAAACGATAAATTCTAGAACTTCCAATGATGCGTTTTTGCACCAGATTAAACCGGTTTTTTTAGAGCCTATTCCGTCGGCTGGCTCTTTGCTGTCGGGGCGAGGGGGGGCACTTGGGGGTGGGTGGGATTTCAGCCAGGAGGGGGATCCTGACAACCCCCCCCCCCCCCCTCCCCCCCCCCCCCCCTCGGATGCTTAGTGACTTCTCCAAAGGGTCATCGCCTCTCCACGAATCCCTTGGGAGCATTCCTGGCTTCACCCAGGCCTCCATCGTAGCAAGAAGAGGAAGATGAAGAAGGATGAAGAAGATGATAAGATGATTTTTTTTGAAAGGGGGGGGAATGTCTGAATGGAGCTTCGGAACGACCCATCCTGGCTGCTTTTCCAGTTTCCACCACATCGTCTTCAAAGGACAAACGGGGGTGCCCCGTCTCAGCTTTCTTTGCTGGGTCTTTTTTCGTCTGCTCCCCCCAAGCCAGATCCAGCTGGTGTAGCGATGCCCAGCATACGGCTATTACGCACCTCAAGCCAGTCGGCTTCTCCAGGGTGGACGGCAGGGTGGAGAAGGAGATTTGAGGTGGGAGAAGGAAGTCCAGGGGTCTCTCTTGGCTGGCTGGGTCGGTGGGTTGGGATGCTGTTCAGAGAGCAGGAAGCAGCAATCCCTTGAGAGTTTCCCGGTGTTTGAGGAGGAGGTCCACAGGGGGTTGCTGTTTCCTTCCAGGGTCTCTGCGCCTGGACAGTCTGATAAGGAGGAACCTGGCTTCGTTGTGGTTTAAGGCAGGGGTCCCCAACCTTGGCCGCTTTAAGACTTCAACGCCCAGAATTCATGCTGGCTGGGGGATTCTGGGAGTTGAAGTCCACAAGCTTTAAAGAGGCCAAGGTTGGGGGACGCTTGCTTGTTTTTGAAGTCGGCGCTGCTTAAATTGGCTTCTTGTCTGGGCTGCCTGGTCCTTGTGCTCACCACAATAGTCCCAACCTCCCTTCGGCACTTGGGAAAAAGCCACAAAGGCCATGGGCGTGTCTCTTGCTTCTGCTCTAACTTTCCTGCAGAGCTGGGTTCCCCCCCCTCTTTTTGTTCCAGCTTCTGTAATCTAATCGTGGGAGGATCGAGCCCCAATTACGATGCGAGGGGGGTACCTGTTGTTCTTTTGCCTCCTCTTTTCTTCTGGTTCTTTTCTAAGACGTTGCTCCTCCTCTTCTTCTGTGGCCTTTCCAAGTGGTCTCCTTTCCTTCCTTTTTAATTTATGAATACCCTTGTGACTTAAAAGAAAAGAAAGCAAATAAGCAAATGCAGAGGCCTCCATGAGAGGAGACCTGGGTATTTTCCCCCTGGCTAGAAACAGCTCTCCCCCTCTTATCCCTCCTCCTCTCTGAGCAGCATATGAAGTATTCTACCCAGAGTATTACATGAAATGTAAACGTAAATGGAGATTTTTTTAAAAAAATATGCAACTCTTTCCTTGAAAAGGACCTGCCTGTAAAGAACATCGTTGGCTTGTACACCGATCAAAGTCCAGGCTCCCACGTTCAGGGAAGCCGGGGGGAAGGGGGTGTTTCCCAGCTGATGTGAGGCCTGTTGGAATTGGGGTCATGGCTTAAGCGGCTGGTGGGGTCTCCCCGGCTGTGGCCCCTGTTGTAGCCCCCGTCCGCTGCCTTTCGGCTGCCAATCCCCTGGGCTGTTCCGTGGCGGTTTGGCACGTGGCATTCACCAGACGACCGACCGATCGATCACGTCCAGGGGAAAAAAACAAACTCGAGATGTCTGTTTGCGGACTCTTATTTATGGGTGTCGAGTGTAGCTGCGTTGCTGGCTGTGCTGAGAATTTTTTTTTTTTTTTAGAAATAATTGCGCCAAGGCTTCTCGGGAGTACAGAAAACAAAAAGCGCTGTTTGTAAAACACCAGAACTTAATAAATGAGTAAATAAATAAATACATTTTCTTACCCCCCCCGTTTCCTAAATGCTTCTCTCCAGCGGAGCTGGCTTCAATTGGAACCAGTGAATAAGACCCAGTGCTCGAATTTTGCTTTGTTAAAACTTTGTCTGCAAGTCCTGATGATTGCAGGGGGAGGTATAAATTATGCAAGGCTGAGAACGCTTGAGAACCGTCTTCAGCAGCCCTGGTTTTTCCCCCACTGCCGGCCGCCTGCTCAAACAGAATTCAGCCTCTTTGCACCAGAAACGGAAGCTGGCGAGCAGGGCCTCTCCCCAGAAGTGCCCATCTGTCTGGAGAAGAACATAATGAGAGAGGATCCAGGAAGACCATTTGCTGAACTTTTCAATCATGAGGACTAGAGTATTGCAAACGTCAAACTGTTTGATCAATCCGTCTTTGGGGCCAAGGCAGCTTAGTAGCATTTTGTTCTTAATTTTTTTGGGAAGAACGAGATGTTGGTTAGACGAGGTTCTCAAAGCGCATTAGACCTTGATGTCCAGAAGGATCAACAATCTGATTTTGCAGAGAGAGAGAGAGAGACGCAAACAAGCAGATGCTTTCCAGGCAATGAAGAGTGGGGGGTTATCAGCGCCCCCCAACCTCAGGACCTGAGCCCACTAGCTGAGCCCCCAGATCTGGTTTGCCAGACTCCTGGCGTACTTTCTGTCTTTACTACTCTAGTCCCCGAGCTGGTTTCCTTTGTATTTGAAGAGTTGCTCTAGTTGGGCAGACTTTGTGCCATTCCTTGCTTCCCCTCGGCCTGACCGACACATCCAAGCATCAGCGAGGACCAGTGGCAGCCCAGCCATCTCACCGTTGCCATGGCGATGTTCCTGTTTCTCTCTGCTCTGCCTCTCCCCCCCCCCACCTTGACCCCCATTTCTCATCTGGGCTACTTAACCTGGAACCGATGCTTCCCCCCCCATTTATCTAGAAGACAGACAGGGCATTGTAAGCCCCCACTCGCCCCTCGGGGCCTCCCCTCCCTCCAGCTGGGCAGGGGAAGTAGAGCAGAATCCTGGGATGCCAGGCCAACGTGGCTTGATGCATCGTGGCAGCCTTCCACCCCTGCAGTCCTGCACCAGCGAATGCATCTGTCTTTCCAGCAAGCGAGGGAGTCGCCTTCGCTCCCTGCCTGCGTCCACTCCCCTTGTCGAGGAATTCAAGAAATTACAAATTTGCTGGGATGCAGATCAGCCTCCCCCATCCCCCCCACCCCAACCAGGAGGGAAACGGAGTTAGCAAAAAAAAAAAGACTGGGTTACAATTAGCTAGCCATCATTCTGCTTTTCCCTCCATCTCTCTCTTGGCTCTCGCTTTGAAGGCTGGGGGGGGGGGGGGCAGTTTACTTAAACCCCCCCCCCCCCCCCCACCCTTTGCCCCGGAACGGCTTTCCCTCTCTTTGCCCCTTCTAATCCATGCCCTCCAAATAGGGAACCAGCAAGGTAATCTCAGCTGAAAGGCCTTTGAATCCCTTCCCTTTGGTGGCCTGGGTGGGGGAGGGAGGGCCGTTTACTTAAACCTCCCCCCCCGCCCCATCCTTTGCACCGGAACGGCTTTCCCTCTCTTTGCCCCTTCTAATCCATGCCCTCCAAATAGGGAACCAGCAAGGTAATCTCAGCTGAAAGGCCTTTGAATCCCTTCCCTTTGGTGGCCTGGATGGAGAAGGAAGGGCCGCTCCCATGGTTTACAACACCCACCCAGGAGTTGAGGGGAGTCCAGACAGTTTCAACTCCAACCACCACCACCACCACCCAAGTTTGAAAGGCCTACGATGATCTCATTGCTTGGCTCCCAATTTTAGAAATCACTGAAGCTTCATTTTCCACTTCTGATCTGAGGGGAGCCAGTTTCTGAATTGCACTGCGTTATCATGGCTCAGTGGCTAAGACTGAGGCAGTTCGGCGGTTCGAGTTCCTAGTACAGATCTCCTGCATAAGGGGGTTGGACTAGATGACCTCCAAGGTCCCTTCCAACTCTGTTACTGTTGTTATTATCTCAGCAGACACGCAGACACGCACACACACACCCCAGTTGGAGAAAGCTGCAGGAGAGGTCTTGGATTTGCTCTTGTTAAGATGCCAGCTGAAGCTCCTGAGTGATCCTTCCAGCCAGGATGATGGATGCTGAAGTCCCACAGACATAAAGGGCATCAGAACATCGGTGGCAGGCTTTGACCCGAGACTCCTTAAAGAGAATGATTCTTCATACGGACCTGTGACACTGGCTGCCTCCAGATGAGACTTCAAACAGAGGAATTAGGTTGTCAGGATACCCACAAGACGTGTCCACGATTGGTGGCAGCCCCCTTGGCATCCTGCTAATTTACTTGGACTTTTCCTAAGACCTCGGGAGGAAATTCTGCTGAGAAACCTGACCTTAAGCTGGCTTGCCCGTAGCAGAATCTTAAAATTCTTCTAGTAGAGTTCAGATGTTTCTGGGGTGCTGCACTCGGTCTGTCTGTCGTTGCTCTGTTTTCCCTTTTTGTTGCATGAAAGCTGCTTTTCAAGGAAGACGAGGGAGAAGAGCTGGCTTTGGCCTTTGGCAACGCGTGTTGTGAACAACAAAGCTGTTTAATTGGCTCTCCTAATTGCCTTCTTCCCGTCTGCCCAGGAATTAACATATAAGCAAATCAGCCTGGGTATTATCAGAGGCGCCTGCCTGTGTTTCACCCAAAAAGAGGGAGGGGGGGATGGAGGGAGAGGAAGGACCCTTAAGTTTCCCCCCCCCCCCCCCCCCCAAAACCATCCCTTTCCTTGTGCAAAGTCTCCACCATCCAAAGCTTCTCCCCTTTGGAGCAAGTTATTAAAATGCAAGCGGCCACAGGACAGAATGTCCTCTCCTTCTGTAACCTGCAACTCTTAATAATTTGGGGGATGGGGGGGGGAGAGAGAAGAGGTCCTTAGAAAATGGTTCAAGCCCACGTCCAAATCTCCGGCACTAAATCTCAGGGCCCTGGGCACGTTGCCCAGAGCTGTCAGAAGCCGGCAGGCCCAGCCCTTCTGTCCACGGCACAAAGAGCTACCCGAAAGGGCCTTCTGGCCCTCCGTTCATCTAGCCTCGGATCGGCCTGCTTGAGTAGCAGTGAGTCTCTGGAATCGGGGCAAGGAGTTTTGAAGTCACTCCCGGTGTGGCCGGGGATTGAAACTCCCACCTGCGGGAGTCCTTGCACGGCACCAAACCTCACCCAGTTCAATGCCTGAAGCCACGGGTGGTGCTGGTTTTTTTAGCCTCCAGCCAGGTCCATTTTGGCCTCGTCAGTTGCAAATTTGGGGGCTTCTGACAGCCGTGCATTGGATCCTCTGCTTGCCGGGGATGGGTGGGTGTGGAAATGCCATTGTTAGCATCCCCTCGGCTGTCTCATCGCAGCCTTTTCATTAGAAGAGGAGTGGCACGCTTTCCAATTAATTGCAGCCCTTCGGCCACCGGCTCTCTGCAGTGAGCCGCAGTTGCTTTGCAAGGCACATCTGAAAAAGGGGGGGGGGGGGGGGTGGCACTCCACAGGGAAGTTTCTCGCACCCACCCACCCACCCCCGGCCAATGAAGCCAGCCGTTCCTCAGGTGCTGGATGGGACCTTTTCAGAGGGCAGGCCAAAGAAGGAGCTTCGTGTTCCTTTTTTGCTGGGTCATCTTCAGTCTTGGTGAGCCGCCAGAATGCGCGCGTCGGGTATCAGTCGATCTCCGAACAAGTGTTGAAAGAAACGAAGCAATCGCCACCGTTTCCGAGCGACCCAAGGTGAAGAAAAGGCAGCGCAATCCATCTTTCTCCTTAGATCCTGAAGGTAAAACGGTCCCCAAATGTCTGTACTGAGAGGAAGGCGTCTTAGGAACAAGCCGCAGCCTCTCTTTCCCCTCTTCTGAAGGTTAATTCGGGAAGATAACTCAATAGCGTTAGCAACAGATGCTCACAGATGCTCCGGCGAGGCTGTACACGGACGCAAAAATCAACAGGAATCATCTACAAGTCCAGCCTTCGCTCGCTACCCTGATAAAAATGCGCGGCTCGGGCTTTATTTATTAACAGGGGTCGGCTATAAATATACTTGTTGCCAGTGTTTTTACCTTCTGCATCGTAGCACTTTATCTTCCGTCACATCTATTGGTTCCGTTTCTGAACAAATGAAGCCCCCCACCCACCCACCCTAATTCCCTGCAGGCAGAGCCCAGCCCCCTGCCTCTTTCCTCTTTGTAGGTACAACACAGTGACATGCCAATTTTTTCTTGCAGGGCTAATTAGCCACTGGTTAATTAAAAGCACATTTTTTCCAGTAACATTCTCTTTCTCTCTCCCTCTCTCTCTCTCTCTCTCTCTCTCTCTCTCTCTCTCTCTTCTCTCTCTCACACCCCTTCTTTTCTCTCTCCCTCTTTTTCCTCTCTTGTTCTCCCTTCTCTCCCCTCTCCCTCCCTCTCTCTTTCTGTCCTCTCTTTCTCTCTCCCCCCCCTCTTTCTCCTTCTCCCGCCCTCTCTCTTTCTCTCTTTCTTAGAACAAGCAGGAGCAGGGATGAAAACATATCCCTTTTAAAAACAGAGGCTGGGATGTTGCAGGAAGGTGTCCCTCCCCAAAGGTTTCCTCCCAGCCATCAGTGTGAACAAAACCCCCCCCCCCCCCCCCCCTCCTCCCCCCAGGAAGCTAAACCGATCTTTGCATGCATGAAGGCAGAATGGGGACACGGCTGAATTCCAGGCTCTGGTTTCGCAGTCATGCGTACCTGCTGAAGGCTGGCTGCAGTTAAGCTGCGGGCAGAGGGAGAGGCTCACACCCCAGCTTCTTTCTCCTTCTCCTTCTTCCCATCTGGGGTGACTAGAAACCTGCAGTCTTGGAATTCTGCCTGGAAAGGAGCCTCGATAGATAAATATTATTATCATGGAACCTTGATTGAACAGGCCTGCGGGAGGAAAGACGGGAGGATTATCGCTCCCAAATATCCATCACATTATATCTTAACAGACCTTGTGGTGAATTGTGTCAGCTGTAGGTGTGAAATTACCATGGATTTGGTTTCCTTGTCAGGGAAATTTGGAAAGCCCTGGAACGGGCTGCGATTTTGGGGGAAGGTGTTCAGGCAGAACTGCGGTCCTTTGCAGCCCAAGCCTGCTGGGGTGCAGCCTGTTAAATTGAGATTTTAAGAGTGTTTGGGGCCTGATCTAAGCAAGCTAGAATGGCTGAATTTGGGTGGCATATAAATTTAATAAAAGATGATGGCAGCTGCTGCTGTTACAGGTAGTCGTCGACTTACAACAGTTCGTTTAGCAACCGTTCAAAGTTACAACAACACATGTACCACATCCCCATGGCCACATGAACAAAATTCAGACACCTGGCTACTGACTCGTATTTATGACGGTTGCAGTGTCTCCTGGTGAAGTGATCCCCTCTTGTGGCCATCTCACAAGCCAAGTCCATGGGGAAGATGGATTCATTTAACAACCGTCTCACTAACTTAACAACTGCAGCCTTTCGCTGAGCAATTCTGGCAAGAAAAATCGTAAAATGGGGCAAAACTCACTTAACAAATGTCTCGCTTAGTCAGAGAAATTTGGGGCTCAATTGTGGTCTTAAACCTGGATTCTGTTGGAACCAAGCCGGCCTCTGTTGCCTGGAAGAGACACCCGGCCAGCCCTTCCGTCCCATGGAAGCGCTGTCCTTGGTGCTGAAACGAGGCTGGGCCATCTAGGCTTCTGTGCGTCATCCGTGGCTTTCAAAAAATGGTTCTTTTGAATTGAGGCAGGTATGAAAAGAATAACAGAATAAGAGAGTTGGAAGGGACCTTGGAGGTCTTCTAGTCCAACCCCTTCCTCAAGCAGTAGACCCTATACCATTCCAGACAAATGGCTGTCCAATCTCTTCTTGAAGACCTTTAGTGATGGAACTCCCACAACTTCCATTCCACTGGTTAATTGTTCTCACTGTCAGGAAATTCCTCCTTAATTCCAGGTTGCTTCTCTCCTTGATGAGTTTCTATCCATTGCTTCTTGTCCTGCCTTCAGTGCTTTGGAAAATTGCCCCCCTCTTCTTTGTGGCAGCCCCACAAATATTGGAACATTGCTGTTATGTCATCCCTATGCCTTCTTTTCACTAGACTAGACATACCCAATACCCGCAACCATTCTTTGTATGTTTTAGCCTCCTAATCATCTTGGTTGCTCTTCTCTGCACTCTTTCCAGAGTCTCAACGTCTTTTTTATAATATGGTATAAACTGGATGCAGTATTCCAGGTGTGGCTTTATTAAGGCTTTATAAAGCGGTGCGAGTCCTTCACACGATCTTGATTCCATCCCTCTGTTAATGCAGCCTAGGGTTGAGGGAGGGTTTCTGTAAAAGGCCTGTTCAAAAGGAAGAGGGGGTGTGGAAAACTCTGCCCCTTAAACACCCTTAAAAGACCTAGAAAATCCTTGCTGTGTTTGCGCAGATGACACAGCCGTTATGACTGCGTCCTTGTCAGCGGAAAGAGGCTTAGTACTTAACATTGTTTGAGTTTGGACGTACTGTCTTCCTCCTATATAACCCTGACTTTGCCAGCTTTCCAGAGAAACTCTTTTGAATACCTCTGGCTGCTTTATAACTGGCTCTAAAGGAAGCATCAAATAGAATTTCACTTTTTCTCTCTGGATCAAACAGTCTAGTTGAGTATCGATGCAGTTATTTTGTTTTGTATTTCAAAAGTTGCCCAGGGAATATTTTATTGATGGCTGAGGTTTAAATGTAATTGTCTTCACAGCCTCCGTTGCCCTCACGTATGCGCATATATTTAGATTAAATTTTGAAGAGAGGATGCTAGCAAGCACCAAAATCTCGTGAAGCCATAGAGAGTTATAGCTTTCCAGTTAATTTTGAGGCGAGCAAGCTTCGTCCTTCTTTCAATATAATTTACAAAAACATAGATCTCTTCTTCCCTTTCATGGTCTAATTTAATCAGAATGGCTCACGCTGGAAGTTTACGCCACCAGAGAGCTACAGGTTATGTTTAAATAAATGTCAAGACTTTTTTTTCCTTTTTTTTAAAAAAGAAAACCTTCCTTCCCATTCTGAGCAAGGCTTCCTTCAGGGATCAGGGATTTTGTACCTTGCCTGGAAGGTCCCAGCTTCTCTGTCTCCCATCTGGCCAGACATTCATCAAATGACGTCGTAGAATTAAATACCGTGTGAAGATATTAAAAATTGGCTAGAATTTTAATATCTGTCGCCTGGAACTGGATAGGAGACTGGGAGATGCATAGTGGTGGTGACACAATTTCCGTAGGTGTTCTGGAGCTGAGACTTCCACCTGCAGAAGGGAGAGGTTGGCCTTGAGCAGCAGCAGTAGATGCTACTGGGCAGGCTTGTGAGCTGCCTCTCCTAATGTCCTTCTCGGGGTCAGTCCCTCATAGGAGAGAGTTGCACCTGGGCAGTGTGCTTTCCCACAGGCCTTCTGCTGACCCTCTGAAGCTTCAGTGGGAGGGAAAAAACCTTCACCTGGGTCAGACTCCTGCAAGGAAGTTTTTCCTGGGTTTAAGATTAGATTAGAATTCTTTATTGGCCAAGTGTGATTGGACACACAAGGAATTTGTCTTTGGGGCATACGCTCTCAGTGTACATAAAAGTAAAAGATACATTAGTCAAGAATCATAAGGTACAACACTTAATGATAGTCATGGGGAACAAATAAGCAATCAAATAATAAGAAAAAATCAATATAAATCATAAGCATACAGCAACAAGTTACAGTCATACAGTCAAAACCCCCTCCTCCAATCAGGAGTTCCAAGCCTTGCCCACCAGCTACTTCCTCTCCGTGACTTAGATTTTACTACTCCGTGGATGGCACTTGGTGCCATTATTATTCCCCAGTTCCCCTCTGGAATATTCCCCCCCCCACTTCTAATTGTTAGTGTTTGACACACATTATTAATGGCATCGTGGAGGCTGGAAATAGCAACGGGGCCGAAATAATTTGCTTAGCATTAAAACCGGAGGAGTCAGGGATGCGGAATCAAGGGTGTTGATCAGAGCTGAAGGACGAGAAAATTGGGGGGGGGGGTGTTCAGGGGAAGTTAAAAAGACGAGGGAGGAAATTGGGCTGCAGTCGCCACAGCTTGTCCAGTTTCAAGCATGTTGGAATGTCACCCCTCCCACAGAATTCCTTGGATGGTCACTTTCTGTTCTTTTTCTCCGAGATTGGTCAGCTTGTGGCCTCTGGGTTGGAGAGGCCCCAGAGCCTCTCTGAAACCAGGGCCAGGCTGCAGATAAAGAAGAGGAGCAGGCAAGAATCCTTCCAGGGACGCTTCGTGCTTTTGACTGGATCAGAGGCGTTTCAATCCTGAACTGGGGCTCTTGGGGGCGGGGGGGAGAGACACGGTTTCGGACACCGTGTTCTCCTTGGGCCCATGGAGGATGCTGGCTGAATGCTGATGCTACAGGGAGGGCTGGAGCAGAGAGATGAGGGATGCTGAGACGGAGCTTGGATGAGGGAGAGAGAGAGCAGAGGGGAGAAAAGAGGGGAGGGGAAGGGAGGCTCAACCCAAGCTGGGAGAGAACTCCTGGGCCTTTATCCCAAAGATGCTTTTTCAAGAGGCAACTCGACTTTGAAGAAGCTTCTTGGATGAGAAGCGAGACGTCTTCAAAGAAACACAAGAAGGCCTCTTGGGAAAGCACCTTTGGGGCAACCGTCACCTGGGTGACGGAGAATCTCCGTTGACCATCCTGGGCCTTACCTGGAGAGGGGATCCAGTCCTCCGCTCGGTTCTTCACTCAGATGCTCCAAGCTGGGGCAGAGCTGAGCTTTTTCTCTCAGATCTGTGGGTGACCTTCCCTTCCTACTTGGGGTCCCTGGCCGGCCTAGCCCAGATCTGCTTTCCAGGTTTGCTCATTTTGTGAGCCTGCAGCGGTGCCCAGTGGAAGGTTGGCTTTGGCCCTTTATTCCAAGGCCTGGTCTCAGTCTTCCCTCTGCATATGCCGGGGAGTGGGGGAGGAGGATCGTCGACCCTCGCCTCCTCTCTGCTTGCAAGGAGGATCCAGGGCAGGTCAGCCCGAGTTCCATCTCATGCTGGACACCTCTGTTGAGGCCAGAGGGAGCAGGAGGGGATTTCCTGGCAGTCTGACGATGAAATGGAGGTTGCAGGCTGCCAGGTCCCTTGTGGAAAATGGGCGCAGGGCATTGCAGTTCTGACATGCGAAGCATGCACCCCCATGTGCTGTGCCTGACATTTTCCCTCCATGGGCCCCGCCAACCTGCTCCTTCGGAAGCCGCCTCGTGGAATGTCATGCATCAAACCAGCTCAGGGCATGCAGGACCCTCGGGCTTCCTAGGACACATTCCCACTCCACTAATGTCACTGCAAACACGGTTGGACTGAGGTCAGTCTCTGGCTCTTCCCTTCCCTTCCCCCCCTCCCCCTTTGCCCCAAGCCTTTGGCTGTTGCGTTCCAGTTCCCCTTCCCTCCCAGTCCAGCCGTTCTCGGACAAAGCCATGGTGGTATTGATCATCGGGCCAGCAGCCTTGCGCATGCCGACCGAGGGAGGGGAGAGCTTCACTCCACAGCTGCACCTCCGAAAGGCAGGCGTTGAGCGACAGAGACAAGCACGCATATATGCGTGCTCCCTCCCTCCCTCCCTCCCTCCTTCCTTCCCTCCGTCACTCCTTGGCCGGGCAGTCTCATCACTGGCTGGAAATCAGCAGAGAGACCCGCGTGCGTCCTGGTCCTTTCTTTTGGGCTCTTTTGTTCCTCCGACAAGCAGCTTTGGCGGTGGAGCTCAGGAGGAGCTCCGTTCCGGCTCTTGCAGACCGTCTGGGGGGAAATTCCTGTGGTGGCATCGCAGAGAGCGCTTTGCCGGTCCTCAGGTAAGGCTGCCTGGGGTGTGGGTGGCACAAAACGCGACTCCCCGGGAGAGACGTGGGCTGGCCTGCTTTGAAAGGACCTGTGCGTGGAGGGAAACGATGTTCAGCCCCCCTCCCCTGTCAAAAAGCCACCCCTGTCCTGCTTTCGGATGCACCGGCCGGCCAGTCCTGCCGTCGGCACCACCGGCTTTCCAGTGAACGTGGCGCACTCGGGCCGGGCAAAGTTGGGCATGTGCTCCAGCTGACCGACCGGTTCGGGTTCCTTTGTGCTGGGCACATCCAGGCCACGCTGGTGCCAGGAGAAAGAGGGTGCGGCATTCTATGCGCAGAGAAACCCAGGTCCGAACTCTGAAGGGCTGCGAGGTGCAGGAGGGCCAGCTGGAATCCAGCCACTCCAGCAAAGGCTGGGGTCCGGGGTCTGGGGTCTGGGGTCTGGGAGCAGAAGCCCGGCAGGTGAGCCAGGCTGCCTCTGGACCCTTAGAGAGAGACCCCCTCTCTGAAGCTCCACTGGCTGCTCAGTCTCCTCCTGTGGAACCCTGGAAGCACATGGACTTGGGAGAAGAAAGCAGGAGCTGCTTTGCTCTCAGAACCTCTTCGGAGCCCCAAATGCTTTGAAATAATTACGGGGTGCTTTGCTCCGGGCTAATTCTGAGCACTCCTGCTGCTTTGGGGAGGGGTCCTCAGCCCTTGTGGGGCCCTTTCCTGCAGCTCTCCCCGTCTCTGGGAGGAAAAGAGGCACTGCAGGGTTGGGGGGGGGGATGGAGCCATGGCTGGGCCACCCTGAACAAGCCGGGTTTCGGGTCAGAGCGACCAGGGTGGGGCGGGGCAGAGAGCCGTGCTCCCCTTTTCTATGGAGCCGGAAGGAAGAAACCTTTTGTGGGGAGAGCTGCTTCTCGACTGGGGTGTGGCAGTGGGGAATGCTTGGGGGTGTCTGCCAGGAGGAGAAGAACAAGCGATGGGGTCTGCTTTGTGTCCAGCCAGAGTGGTTGAAACTTCCAGATGGCCTCCCTGGAGATTTTTAGATGGGACCGTAACTGTCCCCACCCCAGGGTCCCTCTTCTCCCCCTCACCCATGAGGGACATCCTATGGGCAGGAATGACATAGACTTGCTTCCTGTGCTAATGGACTGCCTGGATGGGGAGGGGGTCCAGGCCAGCTTTGGGGGCTGCATGGTCCCTAAAGTCCTTTTGGTTTTGAAGCTGTTTAACGGACACGCCTGGGATGGGGCGACGTTTTTCCAAACATGATTGAGTTTTAGATGGTTTCTACCTTGCAAAGGCCTCTGAACATGTACAGAGAGCTTTCTCCCTGGGCTTTTGCCTCCTGCATCTTTGGTCCCTAATGCCTCAGAGCATTGTTCCTCAGCCTTGGCGATTTTAAGCGGCACAAACGCCAGCTCCCAGAATTCCCCAGCCAGCCAGGTCGAGAAATACTGAATGCTGTAGAGTCTGCCGATTTAAATCATCCTGTGCTCTGTCCTTATTCTCATCGGCACAACTTATCCTCCGTGTGCAATTTGAGAAGGGGGCAAAGGGAGCCCTCTGAACTGCATTTCCCAGCCGGGCCAGCTGTGGGTTGTTCGCCGTCCGTTGCACTCATGTCCAGTTTGAACTCAGACAAACTTCATCCTTTTCAGCAAAGAGAATGGAGAGTCACCAGGCACCAAATCCAGTTTTTATTTTTATAAAGAGGGAATAACGTCCTGCAAAGCTGTCTCTTAGCCAAGAACGGGGCTCAAATCCATTTCTAAATGAGCAGTGACATTTTCACTCCAGCTGGTTGCCTGAGGTTTCGGCATGTCAGGTGGTTGAAACGGAGGAAGCTTGTTAGCTGGTGCTGGGCACCCCTCACCCTGTCAACATCTCCCCCCCACCCCCCACCCCCACCAGGCCCCCTCGGTCTTCCAAGGGGCTTTTTCCTGGAGGCGAATCGAATCTTTAAAATCTCTCCGAGTCTTTCATGGTTGTGTGTTCCCATCAGTAAAAACCACTTTGTTTCCTGAGCTTGAGAGAGAGAGAGGGAGAGAGAGAGGGAGAGAGAGAGAGAGGAAGGAAAGCTATTTATTTTCCACTGAGCTGCCAGCAGACCACATCACAACAATCCCCATTTTACAGACGGGGCAACTGCGGCTAAGAGGAGGGCAGTAGGATGGATGCACAGGACAGTCCGTTCTTTTCTGGACCAAGACAAGGCTCAACTCACCCCCCCCTTTTTTTTTTTTGTCTGAAAATGTCAGCGGTTGCTGAACTCCACCAGTTTCCGCTTCGGCTGAGACCGCTGGTGTTTAGCCCCATCTGGGGAAGCGTTTGGCCGGTTTTATCTCGGCTACTTTTGAGAGAATTCTGCCTCTGCACACCGACTTGCTTTCCTTTTTAGAGCTCTCTTCCGCAAATAAAACCTCTCCTTTAGATCAGGGGTCTCCAACCTTTGCTGGCTGGGGAATTCTGGGAATTGAAGTCCGCCAGGCTTAAAAGTTGTCAAGGTTGGAGACCCCTGCTTTAGATGAAGGGTAAGCTTGTGTGACCTCACTTATGCTTGTGGGACTGGAGTCGTCCCCCATTTTAGCGTGTCCCACGACTGACGTTTGGAACCCTGGACTCATCGCTTGACCGCTGGATCGCAAGGGCAGCCGTCTGAAGCAGCCCTGGGGTCAGAGGTAGCCTGGGGTATCTACCCCAACTTCGCTGTCAGAAAAAATGGAAACTCGGTGGGCAGAGAAGCAGCGGACTGAGCCGAAAGGTTCAGGCCACTCAGGGACACTCTTCCTCTGGCTGAGAACAAGGCACCCTCTTCCGTTGCCGAATTCAGGGAGATCTGCCTGGAGTTGTTTCCTGCAAAATACACCACAACCCCCAAGCTCTGCAAAGGAGCAGATTTTGGCTGGGGCGTACCTGGAGTTTCCTCCTTGGTGCCAGTGCCTCAGTTCGAAAGCAGATTCTGACGCTCGGTTTGCTTCCATTTCGTAAAACCCCCATTGCACCCAGAAGGTGTGAAGAGCAAAGCCAAAAATAAACTTCCAGGACGGGAGAAGAAAGGCTGGTGCCACTGAAGCCTCTTCTGCTCCACAAGCCGAGGGACGGGGGAATCTCCCAACTAAATGAGGGAAAGGATTCTTTTCGCCTCTTATTTCTGCAGTCTCAACGAGCCCAAGTGTAAAAAGTGTAACCACGACCTGATTTGGGGGAGAGGCCCAACTATTTTGTCCCAGGGTGGATGCTGTGATCTGGGAGGAGGTTTTGCTTTCGGAGGAGAGAGATCCAGGCGTGAAGGCAGAATTGGTGCAGAGGAAGCTGCAAGGGAGGGAGGGGGGGGGGAGAGGAAATGCCACACAAACAGGTGGCCTCTTTTCAGCCAACTGCAAAATCTCGCCGGGGGCTATTAAACA
Source organism: Ptyas mucosa (assembly GCA_012654045.1). Classification (NCBI taxonomy): domain Eukaryota; kingdom Metazoa; phylum Chordata; class Lepidosauria; order Squamata; family Colubridae; genus Ptyas; species Ptyas mucosa. Next base: position 1,574 of record WNWU01014652.1, on the reverse strand, counting down.
TCCCGGCTGGAATTTGCAAAAAGGGATTTGTGGCCGTCAGCAAGTTTATTGTTTCTGACAGCTTTTCCATCAGCCTGGTGGAACCGGTGCATCTTCCCGGAGGGGCGGTTGCCATGGTGAGGCTGCTGGGAGGGCCCTTCCCCACGGGGGAAAGGAAGGACGCCCGTCTGGGTGAGGGGCAGAAATGCAGAGGAGCTGGCAAGGGGCGAAGGAGGCCCAGTGCAAGAGGGAGAGGCCTGGAACCAGGATCTGAAAAGACCCGAGTCGCTAGTTTAGGCGCTTCCGTTGGATGAACTTGAATCCAGAACCGAATGTCCTATAGGCAAATTTGGGGGAAGAGGAAAGGGGTCTTCCTGCCGCCATCTGCCTGTTCCTTGTAAGAAGCTACCTTGAGGGCAGTTCAGGCCAGTTCAGCCCCCCAGACTGGACAGGGTCCTGTTGCGAAGCCAGCTTGCTCGGTGGATATAGTGGTTGGCACCCCCCAACGCCTTTTCCAACCCTGGTCTTCGGAGCAGCTGCCTCCCTACTTGGGAAAAGAACCAGCCTTGGCTGGGAAGGGCATAGAGCTTGAGCGTGGAGCCTCGTCTTGACCATGGAAGGCTTCAGGGTCAACCCCGAGGCCTGTTGAAGGCCGCTCAAACCACAGCAGGCAGGGCCAGGAGATGCAAGAGGCTCTCCTAGATTAAGTCAGCCTTCTGCGTAGACCTCCTCTTGCTTGGGATGAGGAAGCTTGGGAGATGACATCTGGAAAGAGAGCTGAAGCACCCAGACTGGAGAAAAAGATACTGGAGAAGACCTCGGGCCTCTCTGTGGGCTTCCTAGAAGCCACCCGTGGTCCATTGAGGGCCAGGTGGCCGTATCGTCTTTCCCTCCACGGCTCCCTTCCTTCACGGCTGAAACACACGCATCACAGCTTCATTCCAGCGGGTCTCGGAGAACCAAAGACAGCAGGAAGATCTGCAACCCAATCTGGACGAGGGCTTCAGAGGGGAACCGACCAGCCCTAAGCACGGACTGAACATTTAAACCAAGAAGGGGCAGAAGTGCAGAGGAGCTGGCAAGGGGCGAAGGGGGGCTTGAAACGTAGCCCACCCTGGGTGAGGATTTTTTTTTTTTTGGTGGCTCCTGTGGGAGGGCACTGGTTGGACTGCAGCGTCTCCCCCTCAGTAGGGGGAGACGCCCCACCCTGATTTTTGAATCGCCCCCATCCTTAGTAGCCGCCTTCCCCATCCAGGAGCAGAACGAACGTTCTGCAGCCGCTAAAGGGAGCCATCATTTTACGCCACCACGAAGCAACAACTCGGGACGTCTTCGCTGGCCTCGCAATGAATGGCAGGGATGCTTTTTCAGGGTGCCTGGCATGGACGCGGAGGCTGCTCTCCCTGCATGGATTGTTTTGTGTGATTTATGATCTGGCCCAGCCGTGCCACGTGCTGCTTTTCAAGCTGTCCTTGTTGCAATTCTGGCGGATAATAGCTTGGAAGAGAGAGGCTGCAAGGGAGCAGAGTCAGGTGTGGATTACGGCTCCCTTCCTTCCTTCCTTCCTTCCTTCCTTCCTTCCTTCCTTCCTTCCT
>WNWU01014632.1:0-21095 GCA_012654045.1 Ptyas mucosa | reverse complement strand
CTGGTTTTTATTAAGATACAGAATTAATTTAAACTGTTGGGGGGGGGGATGACGACATTATCACATTATCACTTTCCCCAGCAGTACTGCACAATATCTGTTGTTTCATTTAACAACCTTAAATGACTGAAGGAAAACTGCAAGCGCCAATTGTGATTCATTTAACGACTACTGTAAAAATTGTTGTAAAAACAGATCTGGTCAAATGATTGGATTCATGACCATAATTTAATGGGGAAATTCTGGACAATTCTGTTGAAGGTTACCAGTAAATGTAAATGAAATTAACTATATAGACTGCTGCTGTGTTCCCTGAATCCCTTCTTGTTTCTCTATAAACTATTGTTTTTACTGCAGTTAATAGCAGGTATTTCAAGACAGATAAGAAATTAGATCTAGTAATTATAAATCCTTGCTCCCATGGTTCCATTTGTTCACCTCTGGAATATATATTACCAGCATTTCCCCAAATCCACATGAAACCATTGTGGCACAGTCCATTGGGTTAGGTACTATCGATACAGTGATGATGCTTGGCCATATATCTCTGCCCCAGGGTACCCAAGTAATGCTGTCAAGGGGCTTTCCTAATACCTGGAGGCTCTACAAACCTGGATGGAGGGTGGTCCAGCTATGGTTCAACTCTGACAAGACCAAATGGTTATGGGCTTTAGAGTCCCCCATATCAGAGGTGAAATCCAGCAGGTTCTGACAGGTTCTGGAGAACCGATAGCGGAAATTTTGAGCAGTTTGGAGAACCGGTAGCGGAAATTTTGAGCAGTTTGGAGAACCGGTAGAGGAAATTTTGAGCAGTTTGGAGAACCGATAGAGGAAATTTTGAGCAGTTTGGAGAACCGATAGAGGAAATTTGAGCAGTTTGGAGAACCGATAGAGGAAATTTTGAGCAGTTTGGAGAACCGATAGAGGAAATTTTGAGCAGTTTGGAGAATCGGCAAATATCACCTCTTGCTGGCCCCAGAGTGGGGTGGGAATGGAAATTTTCCAGTATCCTTCCCCTGGAGTGGGGTGGGAATGGAGATTTTGCAGTATCCTTCCCCTGCCACGCCCACCAAGCCACACTATGCCCACCAAGCCACGCCCACAGAACCAGTAGTAAAAAAAATTTGGATTTCCCCACTGCCCCATATCTAGTGATCAGCTCAACTCTGGCTGGGATGATACTCCCTGTCAAAGCTGCACCACAATCAAGGGAGTCTCCTGGAGTCAGAGTGGGGGTAACCAATGCACTTTCCATGCGGCTGCCTTTGAACATTCAGAAGCTGTAGCTAGTCCAGAATGCAGAAGCATGGACAATATTATGAGCTCTGTGGTATGCCAATGTTACACCACTGCTGTGCAAACTGCGCTGGCTCCCAGTAAGCTATCAAGTGCAATTTAAAGTAGAGTTCATCACCTTTATAGGTTATATCATCTACATAGATAACAATGGGGCAGGACTGCCTACTATATTCCTGATGTTTTTTCCTATCCTACACCATCTGGCAGGATGGGCATGCTTCGGGTCCCCCAGGTAAAACAATGTTCCCGATGGAGGCCTTAAAAGCCTTCATTTATTTATAAAATGTATTAGCCACCCATCTTACCATAAGGTAACTCTAGGTGGCTTACAGTCATTAAAATATGTCTATACGTATGCAATGAAAACATAATTACAATCAAATATTAAAACCCAAGGACACATGGGGAGCGTGGGGGTGGACTTGGAGGAGGTGGGATCTGATGTTACTCGATCAACTACTTCCCTTGTGCTGTTCCTCCACAGGGGCCTCAAGCCAAATAGCAGAGTCACATCTTTAGGCCTTTATGAAAGGAAAGGAGGGTTGAGGCCAACCTCACATGCTGGCATAGGTGGGACGAGCCAATCCCAGTGGGATGAGATGGTTCCCTCAAGTAACCTGGATCCATGCCATGAAGGGATTTAAAGAGTCGTTCATTCAGGATAATGGGTTTGCACTTACAACCATGTGGTTTGCTTAATGATTGTGGTGGCTCGCTTTAGACCATCGTAAAAAGTCTCATAAAATCAAGTCCTGTCACGTGGTGCCTTGATTTATGACAGCAATGACTTACAACTGAAATTACAAGTGCCATTGTGGTTGTAAGTTGAGGTCTTTCTGTAGTGGTTAAAAACCCAGGCTAGAAACTAGAACTGACTGTCAGTTATAGTTTCCTGTAAGTCGGTCATTCTTTCAGATTACAACATCAGGTTGGTCAATTTCCTGTCAAAACCAATGGATCAACACTTGGTTGATCCAAAAGCAGACGGTGTATTTGACTTAACAGGAAAAACGGCTAAGGAGAAGAATAAAAGTAAAATTCTCCTGAAGTGGAAGTGCATTAGGTGACATGAGATGACCTTCCTACACTGAGCACAAAGGCTCGGATTGCAACTAACTCCTGACTTCTTAAAACTCGGTCTACAATTCTGGCACCATGCCACTACTGGAAAATTACAGTTTGATTTTGGTTTTCTGCCCATTGTCAGCTTTAAGTAGGAACATTTATTAAGAAGCGTGATGGCGCAGTGATTATAATGCAGAATTGCAGGCTAATTCAACTCACTGACAGGAGTTTGATCCCCACTGGCTCAAAGCTGATTCAGTCTCATCCTTCCGAGGTTGGTAAAATGAGGACACAGATTGTAAAGGGCAATATGTTGATATTATAAACCGTTTAGAAGGGGCTGTGAAATGATATATCAGTCACAGTCAGTGACGGCAAACATTTTCAGCACCGAGTGCCCAAACTGGAACGTGCGCACCGGCCACCTGGTCTTCTGGTTTCCGGCACATGTATGCTGGTCTTCATGTACGCCGGAGCCAGCTGGCTGGCACGCATGCGCATGCTGGAAATCAGAAGAGCAGCTGCCCACGGAGAGTGCTCTGCGTGCCACCTGTGCCATAGATTCACCATCACAGATCCAAATGCTATTATCATTGCTATTCTTTCACTTAAACTATTGCTAAGCTAGCACTGCAATCAACTTGTTACATTTTCATAGAGGAAAATTTAAAAAAAGCTTTTCTTCAAAAGCAAGAATTAAATTAAAGCACCTACAGGACACAAGAGAAAGAGGAGGACTGGCACTACCCGACTGGGAAACATACTACAAGGCATCAGCATTAACCTGGATCAAGGAGTGGATGGAACTCAGAAACCATCGACTACTGAATTTGGAAGGATTCGATCTCCAGAGAGGATGGCACGCTTTTTTATGGGAGGGTACGGACAAAAGGCATGAATACTTTCAGAGACATATAATCAGACAAGCATTATACCAGATATGGCAGAGTATCAAAAAGACACATTACAACAAAATCCCAAAATGGTTATCAACAATGGAGGCCCAGATTTATCCAAACACCTTGGACAGCAATAAAATAAAAACGTACAAAGATTTGCTAAACAATCAGGGGGAACTAAGAACGAGGCAAGAACTGAAGGAGATGGGTACAGACATTGATTGGTGGCCATACGCACAAATAAAATCAAGATATAAGAAAGATTCGGCTCAATTTGGATTTCAAAAAGGTTAAACTGAATTAGATAAAATTTTGCAAGGGACACAGGATAAATTGATTAAAAAAATTTACAATTATTTACGAGGATACAAATTAGAAGAAGAGATAGTAAAAGAAAATATGATAACCTGGGCAAAAAATTTCGGCTACAATATTGAATTAGACAAGTGGGAAAAATTATGGACAATAAATTATAAACTGACAATGTCTGTACCCTACAAAGAAAATCTCTACAAAATGTTCTATAGGTGGCACTTGGCACCAGCCAGACTAGCAAGAATGTTCCCCGGTACATCATCAATATGTTGGAAATGCAAGCGTCACAAAGGCACCTATTACCATATGTGGTGGACCTGCCCAATGGCAAAACAATATTGGCAAAGGATTAGAACTCAAATAGAGGAAATAACACAACAAAAAAATAGAAACAAGACCAGAAACCTTTCTACTTGGCATACTAAATGGAAAATATGAAAAGGAAACAACATATTTAATCATACATATGATAACAGCAGCACGAATAATATACGCCCAATATTGGAAGAGTAGTGATATACCAACAGAGGACAGGACAATTAGCAAAATCATGGAATGTGCAGAACTAGATAGACTCACAAAGGAACTACAAAATAGGGAAGAACACGATTATTACCTAGTATGGGAAAAGTGGTATACCTGGTTGGAAGATAGAAAAGGGAAAAAGGATTAAGAACTAAAGGGAGTGACCAAATATAGAAAGAGAAAAACAAACTACAAACATAGGTCAATAAAGAACCACAAAGACAGTTAGAAAGGAAAGACCAAACAAAGAGGAGTCAAAAGACGAATAAGAATGTATATTACAGTTGCGATAAACTAAACGTATATCTGAATTTGTGTTTATATGTTTATATGTTTTGTATGTTTTTGTTTTGTTTAGTCTGTACTTATAAATAAAACCAATAAAAAAAAAAGCTTTTCTTCAATTAAATCTTAAATCTAGATGGCTTCCTGGATGTGATTTTGCACTCAAAGTTCTAAAGGCCATTTCCAACACTGATTCTGAATGTATCTGAATCAGGGGTGAAATGCTCCCGGTTCGGACCGGATCGCCCGATCCGGTAGCAACGGCGGCGGGTGGTTCGGAGAACCAGTAGCAAAAATCCCTGCCCCCCCCATGCCCAGCTGAACCACGCAATCATCAGAGGCTTTTTTTTTTTAATTTTTAAAAGCATTTTTTTCTACAACCTTTTTGGCTGAAAAAATGCTTTTAAAAGTTAAAAAAAAAGCCTCTGATGATTGCGCGGCTCAGCTGGGATCGTCAGAGGCTTATTTTTTTTTGCAACCTCTTGGGCCGAAGAGGTTGTAAAAAAAATGTTTTTAAAAGGAAAAAAAAAGCCTCTGCCGATCAGGCAACTCAGCTGGAATCGTCAGAAGCTTTTAAAAGCATTTTTTTACAACCTCTTGGGCCGAAGAAGTTGTAGAAAAAATGGTTCTAAAAGTAAAAAAAAAAATTGGCCACGCCCACCCAGTCACATTACCCCCACCACCAAGCCACGCCCACAAAACCGGTAGTAACAAATTTTACATTTCACCGTTGATCTGAGTGTAAGCCTCAGTCAAGCTATAAGCAGGCAAAAGTTATTTACATTTATGGCCTTCAGGTTCAGTGCAGGATGTTAGCCTAACATTACCTTTGCTATTTGGCAAAAGGGCTACTCAAGAGAGTTTTGGAGCAGAGTATGACTGAAAGTTTTTTTTCCTAAGTCTTTGTATCTCGGGACACCTCTTACTAATTCAGTTTGTTATCGGCTTCAAAAGTTGATCATCTCTCCAGAGAGAAAGCAGCGAGAAAAGAAATCCCTACAGTTTTCATAATTATAGGGGAGAAAAGTGAAGCCTGTCACAACTCCTCTGTAGAGGCAGAGCTGAAGCTGAGCCCATAAACAAAACTTGGTTACAGGATTTGAAAGTCCTCTGAAATTTCTCAGGGAGGGGCAAATGTAAGTGACTTTCCAAGATGTGATGATGAAAGAAGCTTGCAACAGTGGCTAATTAATGCCCAGGTACTTGACAAACCTAAAATAGCTCCCTTATGAATTACAGTCGTTTAATGCCTCCATTAAGTCTTATGATTAAATTAATTTGAAACACAGAAATCAAAACAAGGTTAACTTCCCACACAAACTGTGAAGGCCCTAATGTAAATATTTTCCAAATTAGGAGGGGAAATTAGTTTCACTAGATAATTTCATACTCTGCACTTCTGGTTCCTATGCCTCTCCCCATATAGAGCAAAACAAGTCATATTCCTTCATTTCAGAATGTGTTATGCCAGGGAGAATAAAGGGTTGAATGCAACGGTATTTCAGGGTCACCCCCGTTTCCACCCCCTTCCCCTAATATGAGCTTTGCTGTTTGGGTTGTGCTTTGTGTGCTGCAAGCCTCTCTTGATTCCCTTGTCCCCTCCTGCCAAGCTCTCCTTTATTTATTCCTTTACAGATAGTCCTCCACTTACAACAGTTCATTTAGTGATTGTTCAAAGTTACAACAGCACTGAAAAAAAATGACTCATGACCGTTTTTCACACTTACAGCATCCCCATAGTCACAGGATCAAAATTCAGATGCTTGCAACGGACTCATATTTATGACCGTTTCATTGTCCCCAGGCCATGTGATCACCTTTTGCGACCTTTGGTCACGTAAAGTCAATGGGGAAGCCAGATTCACTTAACAACCATGTTATTAATTTAAGAACTGCAGTGATTCACTTAACAACTGTGGCAAGGAAAGTCATAAAAATGGGGCAACACTCACTTAACAAATGTCTCACTTAGCCACAAAAAATTGGGACTCAACTGTTGTCGCAAGTTGAGGGCTACCTGTATTTATTTATTCCCCTTTTACAAAATGGTTGGGGATTCCCGAGCTTTCCAGGTGTGGTTGGGTAACAACTTTTACCCTCTTACCATTTAGGGCAGGGGTCTGCAACCTTAAATACTCAAAGAGCCATTTGGACCCATTTCCCACAGAAAACACCAGGAGCCACAAAACCTGGGTGAGTGTGGCCAACTCGATGTCACTCACTTCCACTAGTCACATGACCCCCCCTAGCTACACCTACCCAGCCAGTCATTAGGGCAGAGAACCAGTTGTTAAAAAACACTGGGAACCATAAAATCCTTTTGACATACCTCTCTCTCCCCTCCCTCCCTCCCTGTCTCTGCCCTGGCCTCTTCTCCCATCCCCCGCGGTCGCCCTTACCTTCTCAAGCCAGGCAAGGAGTGACTGGGAGGGGAGGGTGAGGAGTCAGCCAGTGGTGAGATCACCTGACGGAGCCACAGCAGAGGGCTCAAAGAGCCGCATGTGGCTCCGGAGCCGCAGATTGCTGACCCCTGATTTAGGGGCACTGTCTGGGAATAGAACTACTGAAGATCCTGTAGATGTGAAAGAGGGACACTATTAGATACCTCAGCTAGAGTGGTTACTAATTATAACTCTACTGTACAATTTGTAGTAGCCAGGTGTGCGCCTGCTAAGCGTGGGAAAATCCGCCGCTCCTTTCCCACGGGGAGGGGCACCTTTTGCCCTTTTCACAACCTCTTCGGGACTTGCGCGTCAAGAGACTCTCTTCCCCCACCCCGCTCTGCCAAGACGGGAGACCAGGAAAAGGCCGTTATCCCTCCCCCTCGCCCAATTCCCGCAGCTTCTAGGTTCGCCTGAAATCCATCGGGGATGCTTGGTCTGAAAGCCCTGGCTGCGCTCAACGGCTCTTTGCCGGGGGAAAGGGGCGGGGCCGCCGAGTCCTTCTGGCGCTGCCTCCTTGAAGAAGCGTACAGCCAGCACGTTCTACGTCGTGCGTAAACCGCCCCCTCCACCGAACAATCGTGCGCAGAATCTCCGGAGTGAAGCACAACGGCGGCAGCCGCAGTGAACAAACGGAGCATGCGCGAGAGAACGTTGCGGCTGGGAGCTCTTCAGGCGGTTGCGGTTTTTTAAAAATTTAAAAGAACGCCAGGGACGCGCGCGGGCAACCGTTGCTTGTGACGTCACCCGGCGGAACGGCGCCTGCGCGCAGTAACGGCGCCAAAGGCTGCCTCCGAGCTGAGAGACTTATCTCAGCCCGTCTGGAGTCTTTTTCTAGAGCTGCTGAGGCGGCAGCGTTGCGGAGTAGCTGTCTTTGTTTAAACCTGACAAATAGCAATAGCACTTAGCTTTATATACCGCGTCACAGCGCTTTACAGCCCTCTCCAAGCGGTTTACAAAGTCAGCATATTGCCCTCAACAATCTGGGCCCCCCTCAAGATGTCCCTCAGATGAGTCCCGTAATGGCGCCTCAGCCGCGAAGACGGTGGAGATGTTGCAAGTTGCTGTTGAGATATTAAGATGGTGATGACTAGATCCCACCTCCTTTAGGTTAGAAATTAAAAGATTGACGTGCCGGCAAGCCTCAGAATAAGCGTATCAAGAAAACCTTGATTTGCATTTGACGCTTGGCCTAAAATTAAGAATACCTCACTTGCTCCATTAAAGAAATCTCTTCAAGGAAAAATTGCGAGGAGTCGTCCAGTCTTTCTCTCTCATGTGTATATACACATGCTCTACTAAGTAGTTCTTAAGATATAAAATGTTTTCTTCCTTCGGTGAATTTATTTATTAAATATAATCTGGCTCTTTTTCAGGTTTATTTTTTAGCCAAATGGTTCTTAATTTTTTAAAAAACCCTCAAAGGGCAGACACGATGGACCGCTAGGTCTTTTTCTGACATCAGTTTTCTATGTCACTTATTATGCTTATGGTTGCTAAGTGCCTGAACTGCATTCACATGACCATGACCAGAGCTTTTTTTATTTATTTTATTTATTAATTATATTTCTATACCGCCTTTCTCCCGTAGGACTCAAGGCGGTGTACAACCAAGAAGAATATAGACATACAAACATCATAAAATTGCTAATTAAAATTATTACTTAGTTTGGTCAATTAAATAAAACCCAGAGTTAGATAACATTTTAAAAGATCATTCATATATTCATATGTTTAGCCCCGCCTGTTGGAACAACAGGGTCTTGAGGGCACGGCGGAAAACACGGAGATCAGGGATATTCCGTAACTCTGGGGGCAGTTCATTCCAAAGGGTTGGAGCCCTCACAGAGAAGGCCCTCCCCCTGGGAGTCGCCAGTCGGCATGATTTGACTGACGGTACCCTGAGTAGACCCTCCCTGTGAGAACGAACTGGTCTTTTGAGGACCAGTCATAAGATTCCTTATTGAGCATCATTGTGGGAACTGTCAGTGAATGGATGGTTGGTAAGTGAGGACTAAGTAACTGAGTGAGTTAGTACTGAGTAAGTGAGGCTGAATGGTTTCATCTCAAACCACCCCACAGGTTTGTGGTTGTGGGGAAAATGGGAATACGTTGGATATGTTTGGTGTCTTGGGTTATTTGTAAAAATAATAAAGGTGGGATATTTAAGTAAATATCAGAAATAAAGGTGGGATATTTAAATTAAATTAATGTCAATTTGATCTTGTAATAAATCCACAATTAGGAAGGAATCTGCATATCTGAGGGCGATCTTCCTTCCAGGATTAGGACAACATTTAAATTTACATTTCCAACATGTACCTCATAATCAAAGTCCAGGGCAGAAGCACCTCAGTCTGCACATCTAAAAGTCAAAAACTGCTTCTCATTATATAAACATCTACTGGCAGATCCCCTAATAATGTAGGCTACCTTTAACCACTGTATGTGGTCGAAACTACTCTACTTCCAGCAGCTGCCATTTGTGTTTATTTGTGACCCAGCTCAGGAAATCAGACCACAAAATTCTAACAATATTTTAACTCAAGGCTGTGAACACACACAAGAATCCCTCCTATTTTCTCCACAAGTTTGTGAGATGTTTGAGATGAGAGTCATTCAGCTTCACTCAAGGAGTTTTTTGTTTTCTATTTAATGAATTATTAATAACTATTTGGCTTAAAAATAAACCTGAAAAAGCCATGTTATGTTTAATAAATTCACCAAAGATTTTAAAAAATATATATCTGGAGAAGAACTAGACATAGTAGACCACTACATATACCTTGGCCAATGGATCTCAATGGAAGAGGAGATAAAGGAGATTGAATGATGGGTTAAATGTATTTGGCAGGGATTTGGCAAGTTTAAGCATAATTTTTCAGAACAACCTCCCCCTATGCCTGAAGAGAAAAGTTTTAAATCAGTGTGTGCTACCTGCTCTAACGTATGCCAGTGAAACATGGACACTAACTTCACAATCAATCCAAAAAATGAGTGGTGCAGAGAGCCATGGAAAGATACACGCTTGGCATTACAAGACAGGATAGAAAGACCTGCATTTGAATTAGTGAACAAATGAAAGTATATAATATCAAGAGAGGAAAAGAATTGAAACGGAAATGGGCTGGTAGCAAGAAGAACTGATGGTAGGTGGACCAAGGCAGTCATAGAATGGATCCCACTTGATAAAAAGTGTCTAATGAAAGAGACCTAAAACAAGACGGATGGATGGATGGATGGATTTAATTAATTAATTAATTAATTAATTTATATACCACCCTACTCCCGAAGGACTCAGGGCGGTGAACAGTTAAACAAAAAATACATGTGATACAGATTAAATTATTATCACCCTCCATCCCCCCTCCCTTCCCCCCTCCCTAAACCCCCCCTCCACCCACCCACCCTGACTTCCCAGAGCAAAATACAGAGTATTGCATATAACAATCACAAACTAAATTAACCTAACTTCAACTATATTAACAGATCCCCCATAGAACCATAACTCCGCTACAGATAATATACATCTAAAGTTTACATTCATCCATAAACTAATTGGTATTTCTTTGTCTGGTATTTGTTCTGAATATATTCAATCCATTTTCTCCACTCCAATATATATCTTTCTTGAGTAATGGTCCTTCAGATAAGCTGAAATCTTCGCCATTTCTTTGAATAGAAATGTTTTGAGGGCACGGCGGAAAGCACGAAGATCCGGGATTATCTGTATCTCCGAGGGCAGCTTGTTCCATATGGTGGGTGCTCCCACAGAGAAGGCTCTCCCCCTGGGGGCCGCCAGTTGACACTGTTTGACCGACGGCACCCTGAGAAGTCCCTCTCTATGGAAGCGTACTGGTCGGTGGGAGGCTATTGATGGCAGAAGGCGGTCTCGTAGATATCCCGGTCCTAAACCATGGAGCGCTTTAAAGATGGTAACTGAAACCTTGAAGTGCACCCGGAAGATCACAGGGAGCCAGTGCAGCTCGCGCAGGAGGGGAGCCACATGGGAGTGCCATGTTGCTCCCATAACAACCCGCACGGCTGCATTCTGGACTAATTGGAGCCTCTGGGTGCTCTTCAAGGGGAGCCCCATGTAGAGAGCATTGCAGTAGTCCATGCGGGAAGAGACGAGGGCATGAGTGACTATATTTAACGAATCCCGATCCAGAAAGATTGATGACATCAGCAAATATGGCAGGCCCAATTGGCCACCTGAACTTTTTGTCCTCTATATTTGAGAGTGGAAAACGTCTTTAGCAGTTGAACTCTCTTTGGAGTAACGAGGAAAAGAACCCATCCTGAAGATTGCCTCATGGGAGCAACTTGCTTTCAAAGCTAAGAGATACTTTGGAGTTGTCCCTTAGAACCCGAAGGAGAGATGGTTTCATAAGACCTGGCAGGGGAAGGAGAAGGTCCCATCCTGGCTGGTACTTCAGATATAGAGATCACATCTCAGGCAGTGTCCCTGGCAGGTTTCCTCTTGAGCCAGACAGAGGAGAGGAAGGAAACGGAGGATGAGAGGATTTCCCATAGACGGTAGTGAGATGATGGATATTTTTAGAATCTTAAATCACACACATGCATGTGCGTGCACACACACACAACACACATACACATCTTTCCATGGCGATAAAGACATAAAAAGGATTTGTCACCCCTTCTGGAAGTCGTTTCATGGCTTTGTCCACATAATTGACTAGGAGTCTGAGAAGCACCAATCTCAATCAGAATAGAGCTGGAAGGGACTTTGGAAGTCTTTTAGTCCAACACCCTGCTCAAGCAGGAGACCCTAGATCAGTGATGGCTAACCTTTTTGCCGTCGTGTGCTAAAAATGGGGGGAGCGTGGGGGGGTCATGCCCTCATGTGCCCGCACCCATAATTCAATGCCCCCCGTGCCCCCCATGCATGCACGCATGATCCCCCCGCATGTGCGCGCGACCCCACTGCGTTGTTTTGGCATGCAACGGCAAAAAGGTTACTGGTGGGCCTGTTAGGCCCGTTTTTCGCCCTCCTCAGGCTCCAGAAGCTTTCTAGGAGCCTGGGGAGGGCGAAAACGGCCTCCCCCACCTCCGGGGGCCCGAAACAGCCCACTTCCCAACTTTGGGTTGGACCGTAAGGCCCAAAAGTCAGCTGGCCGGCGCACGCATGCACGCTGGAGGTGAGCTATAGCAATGCTCGCGTGCCCACTGATATGGCTCCGCATGCCACCTGTGGCACCCGTGCCATAGGTTCGCCATCACGGCTCTAGATCGTTTCAGACAAATAGTTGTCCAGTCTCTTCTTAAAAACTTCCAGTTTTTAGAAGCACCCACAGCTTCTGAAGGCAGGTTGTTTCACTGGTTAATTGTTCTAACTATGAGGAAATTTCTCCTTAGTTCTAGGGTTTTATTTATTTATTTTTGATTTATATGCCGCCCTTCTCCGGAGACTCAGGGCGGCTTACAATGCGTTAAGCAATAGCCTTCATACTTTTGTATATTTATACAAAGTCAGCTTATTGCCCCCACAACCGGGTCCTCATTTTACCTACCTTAGAAAGGATGGAAGGCTGAGTCAACCTTGAGCCTAGTGGGATTTGAACTTGCAGTAATTGCAGGCAGCTGGAAACTTAAGTGCTACTTTTAACAGCACTTAGTCCACTGGGCAACCAGGCTCTTCTTTTGCTTCTCTCCTTGCTGAGTTTCCATCCATTGCTTCTTGTCTTAGCTTCTGGTGCTTTGGAAAATAGGTTGACCCCCTCTTCCTAGTGGCAGGTGTCACAATTGGAGTAGATAGGTTTTTTTTTAATTTGATTTATATGCTGCCCTTCTCCGGAGACTCAGGGCGGCTTACAATGCACTAAGCAATAGCCTTCATACTTTTGTATATTTATACAAAGTCAGCTTATTGCCCCCACAAACTGGGTCCTCAATTTATCTACCTTAGAAAGGATGGAAGGCTGAGTCAACCTTGAGCCTGGTGAGATTCGAACCTGCAATAATTGCAGGCAGCTGATGTTAATAACAGGGCTTTAGACCACTGTACTATCCAAGGCTCTATAGTGATAGTGATAATTCAGTCCTTATTGCATGTTGTCCTTTCATTCATCTGTAGCTGAAACATTTTGGTGTGTTTTCAAGCTTCCAAAAGCACATATAATCACATTTCCTCAGCCATTAAGTTACTGAAGACCCTCAATTTCCTTCCACAGAATACTAGCATGGATTCATCATCCATATAAGAGATATGAAGTGGGACTTGTATGCCATAGATTTGATTTGATTTGATTATTTGATTATTATTTGATTATTTTAATTTTATTTATTTATTTATTTCATTTTATAACGTTTACATAGCCATTTACTCTCTCACAGTGACTCTAGGAGGCTTACAGACAGTAAAACACAAAATATATTTTAAAAAAATGATTAAAAACAATAACCACCCTATTCTCCTCCCTTCCCCCCGCCTGACACAACAGTACATGATTAAATAAGCCATTTGATGGGCTCCATTGCACTCTGGGTTCCCAGGCCTGCTGGCAAAAACAGATCTTCAGGACCTTCTGAAAGAATTTCAGAGTGAGGGCCAGCCTAATTTCTGCAGGGATGATGTTCCAAAGGGAGGGAGTCACCACAGAGAAGGCCCTTCTGGGTCACTCCAGATGTACCTCGTGGTAAATTTGGGTGATCTGACACAGACTCGCGAATGAAGGCAAATATACATATGCCAGGATAATATTGCAGAATCGAATCTGGGTCGGTCATGAGGACCAGAGGTGTAGTCTTCTGAGGTTTCGGATTTGTTCTGGAGTCCATCTTCAGGGAACTTCTCTGGTGAGAGAGACGTTCTCTGAGGATGGGTTCCAGGACAAGTCTGAAAGCTCAGAAGACTATACTTCTGGTCCCGGTGACCGACCCAAATGGGATGTTGACAAGAGTCACTCGTATCCATGGTCTGGCATGGGGTAAACAATCAGAAAATGGACTTCCGGTGGGACTGCGACATCGCCGGACGCTTCTTTTTGAAGCGCCTACCCAGGGCTCCGTAGAACCGCAAGAACAGCGACTATCAGCTGTCTTGCGGTTTGGAAACTTTCCCCCTGGTATGAGGGGGGAAAGTGAGTAGACGGGTGGGGTAGAGCTCCCTGAGAGTAATGATAGGTTTGATTAGATAATACTTAATTGTTTTATTAACTGCTGTAATTATAAATGGAGATTAATTCTGTTGAATTAGATGGAATAAGAAGAAAGAAGACTTGCTTTCCTTTTATCTACTTGTTTAATGATTATGATTATGATAAGTGTGAAATGGAGTTTAATTTAGAGAATTTGAGCTGTATTTTATCTTGTATTTGCTCTGGGAAGTCGGGGTGGGGGTGGTTGGGGAGGGGGGAGAAAATGTATGTAAAACTTTTAAAACTTTTTCAATAAAAAAAAACAAAAAAACCATAAAAAAACAATCAGAAAATGAATATATCTGCCAATATTTCAAAATGTGTTTGAAAACCTGTAATCCTTGAAGTAAAATTGGAAAAAGATAACAAAAAAACAAAAGAGGGTATCTTTGGGCCTTCCTCAACATTCTAAACTTAGTGACACATTTATAACGATTGTAATATTTAAGCACTATTATATAGGCCTTATATAATATATAAGGTCTTATATAGGTCATATAATATATAATTATATATATCCCTAGTGCCGCATAACGGGGTGAGCTCCTGTTACTTGTCCCAGCTTCTGCCAACCTAGCCACTCAAAAGCACGTAAAAAAATGTAAGTAGAAAAAACCCTTGATGGGAAGGTAACACCGTTCCGTGCACCTTTGGTGTTTAGTCATGCCGGCCACATGACCATGGAAACGTCTTCAGACAGCGCTGGCTCTTCGGCTTTGAAACAGAGATGAGCACCGCCTCCTAGAGTCGGGAACGACTAGCACGTATGTGCGAGGGGGAACCTTTACCTTTATATAGTAGTCCTCGACTTAAGACCACAATTGAGCCCAGAATTTGTTGCTAAGTGAGACAATTATTAAGTAAACCCTGCCCCATTTTGCAACCTTTCTTGCCACAGTTTTTAAGTGAATGTTGCAGTTCTTAAATGAGTAAAATGGTTGTTAAGTGAATCTGGCTCCCCCCATGGACTTTACTTGTCAGAAAGTCGCAAAAGGTGATCACATGACCCTGGGACACCTACAACTCCTACAAGCCATCTTGCCCAAGCAGAAAAACAGATGAATAAATAAAATGTGAGCAAGAAAAGGGTTCAGAGTTCAGACAAATAGTCTGGACTGCCCTTTGTGTCAAGAGAGCCAGGCTGTGTTATCCCCATCCTTCACCTTAGCTTCCACCGGACTCAGATTTTTTTCATTTTACCTGGTTTTTTTTTCAATCCAAAGCTAGAGAAGAACAAGATCTCCCTCTGAACCATGGGCAACCAAATTGTGCCAGGGTTGACCTACAGAACCAGTAAGGTTACTAAATGCCCTATTATCTCAAACGTTCCTTTTGGTTATCCATTTAGCAACCATTGTTTTAAAATTAAACATTTTTTTGGCTTTTTTGATCTCTTTTTTAAAATTTGGATTGTTTTCACAATGCTAGTCATTGAAATTATTGTGTAGGATCTCCTGCTTGAGAAGGGGGTTGGACTAGAAGACCTCTGAGGTCCCTTCCAATTCTGTTACTCTGTTTTGTGGCCTTGTATACTGTTGGAGGAATAATGTCCATGGGGTTGCGATGGATTGGACACAACTTCGCAACTAATAACAACATACTGTTGGCTTCTTTCCCTTCTTTGTTGGTCAATTGATTGTACAGCCTAGATTTATGTTATTTAGTTTATTTCCTGATTGTTGCAGTGAGCTTCATCCAGTCCCTTCAGATCATTAGAATCTGTAGATTGCACAACTTGCCATGTATTTCTGTTGTGAATTTTTAAAAGTGTTTCATTGTTGATGCTATATTATTAATATAATGGTTAGTATATACTGTTTTTAATAACTTTATTAATTTTCAAAACCCCAAAACTAAAAATATAACAGGTAAACTATATAAGGAAGAAATTTTTTAAAGAAAGATAGAAGATAAAAAGATAAAAATGCAAAAAAAAAAGGATAGCAGAAAAAGAATGACTTCTGACTTTCTTTGGTATGAAACTAAACAACCTAGCATATGTTCTGCAACATAAAAGATTCGTGGGGAAAAAATATCCCAGTTGAAAAAGCAGCCTTTTTGATGTTGGAAAAAGTATTTAGAATCAGAATAGAGCTGGAAGGGACCTTGGAGGTCTTCTAATCCAGCCCCCTGCTCAAGCAGGAGATCCTGTACCACTTCAGACAAGTGACTGTCCTGTCTCTTCTTAAAATCCTCCAGTGATGAAGCACCCACAACTTCTCAAGGCAAGCTATTCCACTAGTTAATTGTCCTCACTGTTAGGAAGTTACTCCTTAGTTCCCAGTTGCTTCTTTCCTAGATTAGTTTCCATCCATTGTTTCTTGCCCTGCCCTCTGGTGCTTTGAGAAGAAACAATGGGTGGAAACTAATCAAGTTATTTCACATTTTTTTATTTTTTTATTTATTTTTTTATTTATATGCCGCCCTTCTCCGGAGACTCAGGGCAGCTTACAATGCGCTAAGCAATAGCCTTCATACTTTTGTATATTTATACAAAGTCAGCTTATTGCCCCCACAAACTGGGTCCTCAATTTACCTACCTTAGAAAAGATGGAAGGCTGAGTCAACCTTGAGCCTTGGTGAGATTCGAACCTGCAATAATTGCAGGCAGCTGTGTTAATAACAGGGTGCTTTAGACCACTGTACTATCCAAGGCTCACACACATAGTGTGTGCTTAAATAACACTTTTTTGTTTGTTGCAGTTTTTCACTGTAACTTTTGTTGCTGATCTTGGCATCTGCTAAAGTTAAACAGTGTACCCTTTTCTCTCCATTTCCCCTTCTTTCCAATTGTCCATGTCCTCCTTTCCCTGTTCAGGAATTTGGTAGTTCTAGTAGTACTCAAAAAGAAGTACAATGCTGCCCTCTAGCGCTCAATGTATTTTTGAATATATATGATCTGGATTACACCAGGAGCACTCCACTCACTCCAGTGTCTCCCCAAATCAGCTGGAAAGGAGCTCCAGAAAGACTTTATCCTACCCCACAAGGAAAATTTGCTAATTTCCGAATGCCTGGCTGTTATTTTGCCCATCCCAAATCCAAATGCGAGTTGTAAAGGCATTGCAGGCAAAATTGATGACATCTAACTCATTTATGAAGGTGTTGAAGAATACTGTTTACTGATTTCTGGTGGGCACAGAAGGCCTGAAAATCAGCTGGCCGGTGCGTTCATGCGCGCCGGAGCTGAGCTCACGTGCCCACTGATATGGCTCCCCATGCCATCTGTGGCACACCAGCCATATGTTACATCCTACATCACGGATATAGAAGGTGTTTTCATCATCCTGGCCTCATCTACCTTTAAAGTGGAAGTAGGCATGGGTGAAACTCTTTGCTAGGAGTCCTTTCAGAGATAAAAAGGGAAATCTAGGTTGTTTAATGGACCAACGAGATGCTGTGGACATTGTATAGGTGGAAGCCTCAGTAAGGCATTTGACAAAATAGATCACAGCCTACTTCTTGAAAAGATAGAAAAATGTGGGATAGACAGCATCACCACTGCTAGATGGATTCGTAACTGGCTGACCAATTGTATAGTCCTCAATGGAATTACATCTACATGGAGGGAAGCATGCAGTGGGGCACGCTAAGGTTCAGTCTTAGGCCCAGTACTCTTCAACATCTTCATAAATGAATTAAGGTAAAAGTAAAGGTTCCCCTCGCACATATGTGCTAGTCATTCCTGACTCTAGGGGGCGGTGTTCATCTTTGTTTCAAAGCCGAAGTGCCAGCGCTGTCTGAAGACATCTCCACGATCATGTGGCCGGCATGACTAAACGCCAAAGGCACACAGAGTGCTGTTGAGTTAGATGTGGGGATATCATCAAATTTGCAGAAGATACCAAACGGGTGAGAGGAGAAATAGCTAATGATCCAGAAGATAGGTTCAAGTTCCAAAAGGATCTCGACAGGCTTGAACATTGGGCCCTATCTAACAAAATACAATTCAGTGATGAAAAAAAGTAAGGTTTTACACCTAGGCAAAAAAACCCCAAATGCACAGATATAGAATAGGTGGTACCTGGTTCAATTGCTCAACTGTGAGAGGGATCTAGGTATTCTAATGGACAACTACTTGCGTATAAACCAGCCAGTTCCCAACAAGCAAAGTCAAGGGGGGAAGCCAGATTTGCTTAACCACCATATGATTCACTAAACAACTGCAGTGATTCGCTTAACAACAGTGGCGAAGAAATATCGTAAAATGGGACAAAACTCAACATAATCATTGCCATGAAATGCCAGTGGCAATTTTGAGCTCAGTTGTGGTCGTATGCATTCATAGCGAAAAGTCAAAACCATGTGGCAATTATTTAACCTCTTGCAGAATTTTTATTCAAGGTAGGGAAGTGAGACACTTTAGTCTGGGAAAGAGTGATAGAAAGACAGTGAGCAAGCATGTATTTTATTGCAAAAAACCCCAAACCCCGAATAGAATAGGAATAGGAATAGGAATAGGAATAGGGATAGAACAGGACAGGACAGGACAGGACTAGAATAGAATAGAATAGAATAGAATAGAATAGAATAGAATAGAATACAATAGAATAGAATAGAATACAATAGAATAGAATAGAACAGAACAGAACAGAACAGAACATTTGGAAGGGACCTTGAAGTCCTAGTCTAGTCCAACCCCCTACTCAAGCAGGAGACCCTACACCATTTCTGACAGATGGCTGTCCAGCCTCTTCTTGAAAGCTTCCAGTGATGAAGCTCCCACAACTTCTGAAGGCAGTTTCTGTTCCATTGGTTGATTGTTCTCACTATCGAGAACTTCCTTCTTATTTCTAGGTTGAATCTGTCCTTGATCAGTTTCCATCCATTATTCTTTGGCCTTCAGGTTCTTTGGAAAATAGCTTGACACCCTCATCTCTGTGGCAGCCGCTCAAATATTGGAACACTGCTATCCTGTCTCCCCTGGTCCTTCTCTTCACTAGACTACCCATGCCCAGTTCTTGTAACTGTTCTTCATATGTTTTAGCCTCCAGCCCCCTTAGCATCTTTGTTGTTCTTCTCTGCACTCTTTCTAGAGTCTCAACATCTTTTTGATAGTGTGGTGACCAAAACTGGATGCAGTATTCGAGGTGTGGTCTTACTGGGGCTTTATAGAGTGATATTAGTGCCTCAGGTGATCTTGATTGAATCCCTGTTAATACAGTTTAGGATTGCGTTGGCTTTATTGGCTGCTGCCGCACACTGCTGGCTCATATTTAATTGATTGTCCACTAAGACTCCAAGATCCCTCCTCACAGTTACTTCTATTAAACCAGGTTTCACCCAATCTAAACCCGTAAGATGGAAAGAAGAGTTGATAGGTCCGGAGGGGGAAAAAAAAAGAATGAAAACAGAATTAGAAGCTGTTGTTTTCTATTATTTCACATTGATTTTATTTATTTAATATTGTTGTATAGGGTTATCCCTGTCTTTTGAAGGATTATTGAAAATTATTTAATAAGAGAGAGTTATTGTAAGATAGTTATAGTGATCATAGGTCCTGAAGTGGTGTAGGGTTTCCTGCCTAAGCAGGAGGTTGGACTAGAAGACCTCCAAGGTCCCTTCCAACTCTGTTATTCTATTTATTGTAAATTGCAGCCCTTTATTTCAGAAAGCTGTCCTTTAGATTTAATTAATTATCTTGCTTTTGCTCTTGAATTCACTTTTACAAAGCAAAGTTATAAACATTTTTCTGTATCCTAATGAACATTTCCAAGTATGTCCAAGAAAATACCCTATGCAGAAGAGAAGTGCTGAATCATTTGGAAAGAATGGATAACTTTATTATTATTTATTATTAGGGTTTTTTTATTCTGCATTTTTAAATAAATACATATAGTCCTCGACTTACGACCACAATTGACCCTCAAATTTCTGTTACTAAGTGAGACAGTTGTTAAGTGAATTTTGCCCCATTTTACGACCTTTTGTGCCACAGTTACTAAGTTGCTGTAGTTTGAGTTAGTAGCACAGTTGTTAACTAATTGTTAAGTCAGCAACCCGGTTGTTAAGTAAATCTGGCTTTCCCATTGAATTTGCTTGTCAGAAGGTCGCAAAATGTCACATGATCCCTGGACACCACAACCGTCATAAAAATGAGTCAATTGCCAAGCATCTGAATTTTTGATCACCTGACCATGGGGATGCTGCCGTGGCTGTGAAAAATGGTCATGTCACTTTTTTCAGTGCCGTTGTATCTTTGAATGGTCACTAAATGAACTGTCGTAAGTCAAGGATTACCTGTAAGGCAGAGAATATACCTAATGCAGATAGTCCTTGACTTAACAACAGTTCCTTTCATAGTTCGTTTAGTAATTGTTCAAAATTACAACAACACTGAAAAAATGACTTAGGGCCATTTTTCACAATTATGTGATCAACATTCAAATGCTTGCCAGCTGGTTCATACTTATGACTGTTGCTGTGTCCCAAGGTCATCTGATCACGTTTTGCGACCTTCTGGCAAGCAAAGTCGACGGGGAAGCCAGGTTCCCTCAACAATTGGGTTCCTAACTTTCCAACTGCAGTGATTCACTTAAGAACCGTGGCAAGAAAGGTCGTAAAATGCCGCAAAACTCACTGAACAAATGTCTCACGTAACAACAAAAGTTCTGGGCTTCAATTGTGGTCATATGTCACGGACTATCTGTACTGCCGGTTCTTTATTTCCCTCCCGCCCAGCAGCAATCCCGCGAGGTGGGTTGAGCTGAGAGAAAAGTGAGGGTGGGTAGTAGGAATTTTATTTCATTCCATTTTATCTCCATAATACAGGTAGCGCTCAAGTTATGACCGCAATGGAGGCCAAAATTTATGTCACCAAGTGAAAAATTTGTGACGTGAGTTCATCCTAGGTGACGACTTTTCTTGCCACAGTTCTTAAAATGAGTCGTTGCATTTGTTCAATGAGTAACCTGGTTGCTAGATGAATCTGGCTCCCCATCCACGTTGCTGGTCAGAAGGTCGCAAAAGGAGATCCCGTGACCTTGGGATACAGCACCCGTCATAATTATGAAGCAATTGCCAAGCTCTCTCTGGGCACAATGAGAATATATCTGCTGAAGAATAGAATAGAATAGAATAGAATAGAATAGAATAGAATAGAATAG
>WNWU01014631.1:0-21812 GCA_012654045.1 Ptyas mucosa | reverse complement strand
CTATTCTATTCTATTCTATTCTATTCTATTCTATTCTATTCTATTCTATTCTATTCTATTCTATTCTATTCTATCCTATCCTATCCTATCCTATCCTATCCTATCCTATCCTATCCTATCCTATCCTATTCTTGAATACCACCTCCTCCATGCTGTGACCCAAAGTGTCATATGTCGGGCGGGGCGGGGCGGGGTGGAATGTATCATTCTTTTTGGTCTTGGTTCTCCAGCTAAACAAGGTGAAATGCATCTTCTTCTGGAGATACAGCAGGCTCAGGGTGTCAGCGAGTTAACTTGCATTTTTTCATCGCTGCCATAATCGAAGAGGAATAAGGGAGAAAAAAAAAAACCCGGAGCGAGCAGTACAGTTTGAAATTTAGTGCTTGGCATTTGAGATATTGTCCTTCTCCCCCTTCCTTAATAGATAGGGTTACCCAGGTGATGAAAGGGAGGGGGACATTCCTGTGATCTGAAGCAGTTGGCAGAAGAGACTGACTTGGAAGATGGCCAATGGGCATTGAGATATTGTGAGGCAGAAGGGGAGGGGTTTGGTTTCGGAGAATCAGTTTTGGCTGCATATGAGTTTAGGTCGGATCGTAAATTCTTTAATAAATGAGAGATTCATCAAAGACTTTGTGTTTGAGAATGAAGTTTATTTGAGATTATGCCAAAACCTGACACAGGGGTCTCTAAGGGCTGGTGGCTCATTCTCTGATTCTGGCTGCTACATGGAATACTCATTAGCTTCTCCTGCAGGTTCCCTGAGGAGGTCTTCTTGCTCCTGAGCATGAGGAACAAACTCGGGGATTTCTGGTCCAGTATTTGTGTCAGACGTGGATGGGGGCTCTAATCACTTATGCCTTGTGGCATTGAGCTTGGCCGTTGTGAGGAGATACGTCAAAGGGTTTCTGTTGGTCTTTACCTCAAGCTCCACCCTGTACAAGCTTATCCGCCACTGCCCATTTCAGTGCCAGGAAATCTAGTTTATGAGTGTAGTAGTTCTTTTCGGCTGGGCTGAGGCTCCTGC
Source organism: Ptyas mucosa (assembly GCA_012654045.1). Taxonomy (NCBI): domain Eukaryota; kingdom Metazoa; phylum Chordata; class Lepidosauria; order Squamata; family Colubridae; genus Ptyas; species Ptyas mucosa. The sequence goes on along the minus strand of WNWU01014631.1, from coordinate 20,785 downwards.
TGACATAGGCAACCGGCCTCCAGTGTTCATCATGTTCCTGATACAACACCCCTCCCGGATTGTCCTGGCTAGCATTGACATGTAGCTCATAGAGCCACCTTGGATCTGTTTAAAAGCCAAAACGGGAACGTTGCTCTAGCTCCTTTTCAGTTGGTTGAAAGCCTGTTCACTCTGCTTGATCTACTGTGCTTGAACTGACTCCCGGGACTTCCTGGGCCTCTTATCCTGGTGGAGCTGGCCTGAACTGTTGGACATCAGCTGGCTCCATTCCTTTCCTCATTACAATCTGATGTAACAACCTGCTCAAGCTCCTGATGTACTCAGACAGCCTTTCGCCTTTCTTCTGTTACATTTGTTCGAACTGAAGTCACAGATAGAAACTGTTTTGGCTGGCCCAAACTCATCCTGCAATAGACAGAGATAAACATGTACCAGGCAGCTGACTTTTAAGTTTCTAATGGCTTCTGCAGTAGGACCTTTCAGGCTCTCTTGAGATCCTCTGCTTCTTTTGTGTCTTTGGGACATCCCCCTCCTCTATTGCCTGCATGGTCTGTTTCATCCAGATTTCATATTCTTAATGCTCTTGCACGGGTTGTATCTCAGAAAAGACACACATTTAAGACCATTCAAGTGTCTCCTGGTCACTTCGTCTCCATTTGGGCACTTTGCATCTGGTGCACATTTATAGCTATCATAGTATCCTGTGGTCAGGCGATTGTCATGTCCATTCTTTACAAATGTTTTCCTATAAACAGAATGAAAGGAGAATGCAGAAAGAAAATAATAAGTTGTCAAGTAATACCTTGCTTAAGGCCTGTGGTGAATTGCTTGGGACTGAATGGAAAGTGATGTTATAAGTTCATCACAGTCACATGATTTTCTACTTAATGACCGCAGTGCTTAGCGATGGGAGTGGTTGATCGCAATTGTAGTCGCTAAGCAAGGATCACTTGTATAACAAGAGCCGTGGTGGCGTAGTGGTTAGAATGTAGTACTGCAGGCTACTTCTGCTGACTGCCAGCTGCCTGCAATTTGGCAGTTCCAATCTCACCAGGGTCAAGGTTGACTCAACCTTCCATCCTTCCGAGGTCAGTAAAATGAGGACCCAGATTGTTGGGGGCAATAGGCTGACTCTGTAAACTGCTTAGAGAGGGCTATAAAGCCCTGTGAAGTGGTATATAAGTGCCACTAAGTGCTATTGCTAATACCAAACATCTAATAGCATTTTCCAGTTATAGCAGATACTGGTGGAGAGTCCATCAATCTGGGCACATTTTACTATCATTCAAAGAAAAAGTTACATAGTTAAAACAGGAGGTTACAAGTTAAGATCTCAATGCACTTTAAGAACAACCACTTAAACATGAGCTAGTAGGGTGCTGCCGTTGCCAATAAAGCCAATGCAATCCTAGGCTCCATCAATAGAGGGACAGTATCAAGAATGCATAAAGTGTTAGGACTGCTTTATAATGCCTTGGTAAGGCCACACTAGGAATACTGCATTCAGCTTTGGTTGCCATGATATAAAAAAAGACGTCGAGACTTTAGAAAGAGGGCAGAGAAAAGCAACAAAGATGGTTTGTTTGTTTGTTTTTAATTTGATTTATATGCCGCCCTTCTCCGGAGACTCAGGGCGGCTTACAATGCACTAAGCAATAGCCTTCATACTTTTGTATATTTATACAAAGTCAGCTTATTGCTCCCACAAACTGGTTAGGGGACTGGAGGCTAAAAATACGAAGAATCGTTGCTGGACTTGGGTTTGTCTAGACTAGCGAAAAGAAGGACCAGGGATAACATAATAGTAGTGTTCCAATATCTCAAAAAAAGAGGGGGTCAACCAATTCTCCAAAGCACCTGAACACAGGACAAGAAGCAACAAATAGAAACTATTCAAGAAGAGAGCCAACCTAGAAATAAGGAGAAATATCCTGATAGAACAATTAATCAGTGGAACAGCTTGCCTTCTGAAGTTGTGGATGCTCCAACACTGGACGTTTTTAAGAAGAGATCGGACAGCCGTTTGTTTGAAATGGTATAGAGTTTCCTGATTGAGTAGGGAGTTGGACTACAGGACCTCCAAGGTCCCTTACAACTCTTGTTATTCTGTTGTTCCAACAGAAAATTCTGTTGGAACAACAGAATTTTAAAATTCCAACAAGTAATTTTAAAACCAGTTCAATCTTAAAATCAATATATGGATATCTAATAGAACAGAAAATAAATAATAGACCTCCGTCTTAACATTGAGCAGTATTCAAAGGTGGTGTTTCTTCGAAGGGAAGGAGCAACAGAACTGATCTCCTTAGAGTATAGATGTACCAAACTCCAAAGGTTTGGATTACACCCCCTAGCAGTCTCTCTAGATGTTAAAGCCAATAACACCATCAGTGAATTGCCTGAAGGTTGAACAAACACCATCTAGCATCACTTTCTGGATATATCCCAATAGGAAAGCCACAACCTGTGCAGAACATTGACCCTAGGGCTAGAGAGAATAGAATAGAGCTGGAAGGGACTTTGGAGGTCTTCTAGTCCTGCTCAAGCAGGAGAACCTATACCATATTGTCACTCATGCCCTGGTCACTTCCCGCTTGGATTACTGCAATTCCCTCTACATGGGCCCGCCCTTGAGATGCACCCGGAGACTCCAGCTGATCCAGAATGCAGCCGCACGGGTTGTTACGGGAGCCCCTCGTTAATCCCATGTAACACCTCTCCTGTGTGAGCTGCACTGGTTACCAGTGGTTCTCCGGGTCCGCTTCAAGGTGCTGGTTCTCACCTATAAGGCCCTACGTGACGTAGGTCCGGGATATTTGCAGGACCTTCTCCTGCCTGCCTCCCACCATCCTGTTTGCTCACATAGGGCTGCTCTCCTCAGGGTTCTGACGGCGAGCCAATGTCGTCTGGCAGCGCCCAGGGTAGGGCGTTCTCTGTGGGTGCTCCCACTCTCTGGAATGAGTTGCCTACCAAGCTCCAGACGGCTTCTGATCTCCGCTCCTTCCGTCGGGACCTGAAGACTTGGCTGTTCAAGTAAATAGACTGACTATGATTCTGGGTTTTATTATTTATTATTTATTAGTTATTTTGGTTTAAAATGGGATTTTGTTTGTACACGTTTTTAACTTGTGTTCACCACCCTGAGTCCTTCTGGAGAAGGGCGGCATATAAATACATGAAATAACTAAAATAAATAAATCTCAGACAAGTGACTGTCCAGTCATTTCTTAAAAACCTCCAGTGATGGAGCACCCATGATTTCTGAAGGCAAGTTGTTCCACTGGTTAATTGTCCTCACAGTTAGGAAGTTTCTCCTCAATTCCAGGTTGCTTCTCTCCTTGATTAGTTTCCATCCATTGTTTCTTGTCCTGTGTTCAGGTCAGGGGTGAAATGCTACCAGCTTGCTCCAGTTCGGGCGAACCGGTAGTGATTAAAAACTACCGGTTTGGGAGAACCGGTAGTAAAAAAAAAAAACCCTACCAATTTGGTTGAACCAGTAGTTAAAAAAAGCTACCAGTTTGGGCGAAATGGTATTTCTGACAATCAGCTGTGTTGCGGGGTTTAGCTTTGCTAGAAAGCAGGAAATCCTGCTTTCTAGCAAAGCTAAATTGTGCATCACAGCTGATCCCCCCCCCTTACTGTTCTACTTACCTTCCCAAGCCTCCTTTTGGTGTGTACTCTGTGTGTGTGTGTGTGTGTGTGTGTGTGTGCACGCAGCATGCATTTGGTGTACAGCATGCAAGCGTGACCGGCAAACTGGTAGCAAACCGGTTCGGATTTCACCACTGGTTCAGGTGCTTTGGAGAATAATTTGACCCCCTCTTCTTTGTGGCAGCCTCTCAAATACTGAACTGCTGCCATCATGTCACCCCTAATTCTTCTTTTCTTTAGACTAGCCAGACCCCAAACCCGCAGCCATTCTTCATATGGTTTAGTCTCCAGGACTTTGATCATCTTAGTTGCTCTTCTCTGCACTTTTTCCAAAGTCTCAACATCTTTTAAGCAGTATGGTGAGCAAAATTCATTGCAGTAGTCCGGGTGTGGTCTTTCTAGGCTATTTTCACAAACGTATTTTTCCCCCCAATTGCACTTCTGTATATGGAGCCATAGACCAAGTTGAGGATCCCTCAAAGGACATGTTGATTCTCACTGTAATTATCACCACGTTGAGACTTCTGCTGCTTTCTGCTTCTGTAATTGCCTTCCATGTAAATATCAGACTGGAGCAAGAGGCAAGGGATGTTGCATCAGCAAAGGATAAATGCCTCTGATCATTTGACATAAGACAAGCAGGGGCTATGCTGTTGAACGTTCTTTTCTCCCCTTTACAGGTGACGCTTGTCTGGGCTCGGAATCAGGACAGCTAGGGACATTTCTGTGTTGTGAAGAGTACTTGGGATTCTCCCGATACTTGTTGCTTTAAGTAGTAGGGATGGCCTTCCTGCTTTTGCTTTTGATAATGCTGATTGTTTTGCCCCAGGCAAATTATGGGAAGCTCAGACCCAAATGCCCCCTGAGTTTGGAGCAGCGGAAAGAAAAAAGATCATGGAACCATTACAGACCTGGAGACCATCTCGTGAACGTGATCCTCACTGCGACACACGGTCACTTTATCCCATTCTCTTTCAACAACACTCCTTCTGTTCAGCCTAAACCGTAAGTAGTTCCGTGTGCGATGGAAGTGCATTCCCTCCATTTCCAGTTCTGAAGACCTTATTCCTTTTTTTAAAAATTCCACTGCTTCTTAAGTCACAGAACCTGTTCAATTTCTTGGATCATATTGACTTCTTTTTTTTTTTTTTTTTAAATAGTTTTTATGAAAAGTTTTTATATACACAATATGAAATAAATTCAAAGAATTTTTTTTAGTAACAGTGAAAAAAATAATAGAATAATAGGGTTGGGAAGGGATCTTGCTCAACCAGGAGATACTATACCATTTTTGACAAATGGTTGTCCAATCTCTTCTTGAAAACCACCAGTTATGGAACACCCACAACTTCTGAGGGCAAGCCGTTCAACTGATTAATTGTCCTATTTGATCTTCCAGCTTTATAGTTTTGTTAACATCATAGTGATAATCATAATCATAAGTTTATTTGTCAAGCATATATAAGATAACAGGTAAAAGTATAAACATAATTTGAATACGTGAAAAGAGTAAGTAAAAAGGAATATTAGGACTCTGGTGCACTTATGCACACCCTTTACAGACCTCTTAGGAATGGGGTGAGGTCAACAATAGATAGTTCTCTGTAGAAACTACAGAGTCAGGTAGTGCATTCCAGGCATATGACCACTCTGTTACTGAAGTCATATTTTCTGCAATTGAGTTTGGAACGGTTTACCTTGAGTTTGTATCTATTATTAATCTTAAAATCTACAAGCATACCAAAGTCCTTCAATTTTTTTTTAAATTTGATTTATATGCCGCCCTTCTCCGGAGACTCAGGGCGGCTTACAATGCGCTAAGCAATAGCCTTCATACTTTTTGTATATTTATACAAAGTCAGCTTATTGCCCCCACAAACTGGGTCCTCAATTTACCTACCTTAGAAAGGATGGAAGGCTGAGTCAACCTTGAGCCTTGGTGAGATTCGAACCTGCAATAATTGCAGGCAGCTGATGTTAATAACAGGGTGCATTAGACCACTGTACTATCCAAGGCTCCCATTAATGTTCCCATTAATGTTTCTACTCCCTCTAACTGATCCATCGGGTCATCAGCAAATGACCTTAACTTATAAGTATCTTTTTAAAGACTTTACTCCCACAAGTCTCTTATCTTGTGTTATGTCTCATTCAACATCTCACAGATTAAAGCTATTGCTTTTATCTCCATCCCATTTTCTCAGGGCTTATAAAATCAAATACTAATCAGTGATTACCATTTGCCTTTGGTTTCGATTACTATGATTTCCATACATTTGTGGAAGAATAAAATGAATATATACCGTATTTTTCGGAGTATAAGATGCGCTGGAGTATAAGACGCACCTACCTTTTTGGGTTGTTTTTTTTTAAAGTTTTTTTTTATTTTTTAGACAAACACATATACAAACATAAAATGTATTTTCTTTGAACAGAGTATTTGGCTGGTTCACAAATTTAAACAGTGTTTAGTCTTTTCAATTAAATTTACAATTTCTATATTTCCTTTTTGCCATATTTATTCTTCATCTTTTTTTAAAAAAAACAATATTACCCTTCATCCTCATCTCTAATCTTAATCAAATTCAATTTTTCCCTTCTATTCTATATTATACCCCTTCCTATTGTCATCTATTTTTATATCCATCCTCACATTGGTTAATTATTTAATATTACAATTGTTTAATACAAATTCAACATTTTTATATAAATCAATTAGTTATAACTATCTTTTTTGTATATTAATCAATATGAACATGAATATTCCAATTATTTCCATGCAATCCAATTTCTTACAAATCAATTAATTATATTTACCAATAATAATAAACCAAATAATTTCCCCCATATATTCCTCCAAACCATAACTTAACCATTTCTGCTTTCAGCACAATATACAGTTGCAAGAAAAAGTATGTGAACCCCTTGGGATTATGTGGAGTTTTGCATGAATTGGTCATAAAATGTGCTCTGAACTTCATCTAAGTCACAACAATAGAAGAACACAGTCTGCCTAAAATAATACTACACAAACATTAGATGTTGCCATGGTTTAATTGAATATACGGTAATTTTTTATTGTTGCTGATAATGTGGTGCACCTTTGTTTGCAGTGGAGGATATACTGACTATCGGAGATTCACACCTTTCATTTTGGCAATTCATGGGGTTAATAAGAACTCCCAGCTCTTGCACAACCTCACTCTTGGTTATAACATCCATGACAATCATATGAACATAATTATCACTTCAGATGCCTTGCTGGATATGCTCTCTACTGGAGAAACCAATGTTCCCAACTACAGCTGTGGAAAGAAGGACAACCTCTTGGTTTTTATTGATGAAACTGAAGATGACATCTCCATGCAGATGTCCACTATGATGAAAATCTACAAAATACCACAGGTTTGTGTGTGTGCGTGTGCGCGCGCGCATCTGGTAAGGTGAGTGATAGTTACTGTCTATCTTGCAAAGCTGCTTTTCCTCTTATAGATGGTTATAGCTATGGATTTGGATCCACAGTAGGGAAGGTAAGGAGCAAAGCTGTCATATCCTGCAATAACTTTGTTCCAATTACATTTGGGATTTCTACTACACAGAACTCACTGTCAGGATTCCAATTAATACACTCAACAGAACTGAAACTCCAAGGCAGGCATATTTATCAAAGTATAGATTTATTGGGCATGTCATATTGGCACATCTGAGGAAAACCTGACCCTGGAGGACTCGAGGTTTTCCCCACCCAAATCAAAATCCCAAAGTTCTTTCCCCCAGGCCACACGTCCATCACATGGTCCAATCAAGTCACAGCCCAAGTCCTGCTGGATTTCTCCTTGGCTCCCATGGGAAAGAATGCTATTTTGGCTACACATCCCCCAGCTATCTCTACCTCCTCCCTCAAGTACCCATAGCTCCAACCTGCCTTGCTGTGGCAGCCCTGAAGATGCTCCCAAAATGGCTTCAAGACTGACACTCACATAGGTTCAAAGGGTGAAAAGAATGAGAAGAAAGTGTCTTCTGTATGGATCGTCTGTACAAAGGAAATGTGTAGCCAAGAAGAAAAACCAATATTTTTGCCTTGATCTGACTCCAAATGAAATACGACATTCTTTTCTTTTTCAGGTCACTTATGAAGTTGTTTCACATGTGCTTGACGATAAAACTCAATTTCCTTTTTTTTACCGTTGGGCCCCTAAAGAAGGACTCCAGTATCTAGGAATTGTCAAGCTGCTCCTCCATTTCAGATGGAACTTGATCGGTCTTGTTGCTTCAGAGACAGAGAATGGAGAGAATTTTGTCAAGATTTTGACTCCTCTACTTGTCAGGAATGAAATTTGTGTCGTTGTATCATACAGGTTCTCTATAGCTAAACAGTACACGCCTCACGTCAACAATGACTTCTTCAAGTGGAGGCAAGTCAACGTCTTTGTTTATTTTATAGAAATTACTACTCTCATACAAGGAATGGTCACTGTCCATCTGGCCCTTGAAGGCATACCAAAACCCATTGAAGGGAAAGTCTGGCTCACCACAGCCTTGTGGGATTGGCGTACGATATATAATAAGAGTATTTTATTATATTTCCATAGCATTTGGTTCTTTGTTATCCAGCAAAAAGAAACACAAGAACACCATTTACAGAATTACTATATTAAGAGAGATTTTAGAAAGGCTTTTAGTTGTTCCTTTTCAAAACACGTTTTATCTGTCAAAGTCCGGAGAAGATGCGTTGAGAAAGAGCAACTGGAGACCTTAGAAAAAAGTGGGAGGACTCGGTTTTTCGTTGGTCACCATGTTTCCAGTGTCATTAAGACTCTGACCATTGCCTTGAATGCTGTCTATTCCTCCAGATCCAGGAAAAGGAAGGAGGGCAAAGAGAAGTTCGGGCCCCCAAAGCTGCAGCCATGGCAGGTATGACATCCTGACTAGGATCTATCAAACTTAGATCCATCTGAGCAGGAATCCAAAGGCAAAGAGAGAGAAACCTTATAAACCTCGTGATGGTTTTCCACTGCTTTCTGCCCCTTCTTTTGTCCCACTGCTCCTTGCTCAAATCTTTCTGCACAAAGGTTGTCTTCTGAGACTGGGGAGTTTTAGGAGTGGGAGGATTTTCAGAGTACCGAAAATCCTTTTATTGTTGGGCCACTGTTTTCAGAAACTGCAGGTAACTTTGCTTGTTTGTGTCTGGTGTATTTCATGATCCTGAATGCTGTGAATTTAAAAGAAGATACCGTGTATTCATTAAAAAAAAACCCTATTCTGTATGGATATATGTGATTAGCATACTAACATTTTAAAACCATTTCGCATTCACAAAATTGAAAGAGCTCCAAAGGCCATCTAGCTCAACAGCGCAGGAAATCCAGTTAAATCTTTTCTGGATGATGACTACCAGCTCTTTGCATTAAGACCAGAGGTGGCATGCTGCCGGTTTGGACCGGTTCACCCAAACCGGTAGTGGAAATCACGGGTGGCCCTGCCCACCTGCCCCAACTCTGCCGTCCTAGCTATACCTCACACGCAAGCAAAGCGCATGCGTGGAACGCCACGCACATGCACGGCGTGGTGCTTGCAAGCAAAGCGATCACACTCATGTTCACATTTGAAAACCAGTAGGGAAGGTAAGTGAATCCCACCTCTGATTAAGACCCATAGTGAAAGGGGAGTCTGAACTTCTCTGGTTCGATGGCTTGTCTCTCAAATTGCTCTTCCATTTATTTTTCACATTTTTGAACTGCCCATCTTCCTCAGAGAGGGACTCTCTTCAGGTTGATTGTCTTGTTATTCAGTCAGAATCGGCAACCCAAAATCTTGAATAAGAGGGAATAGGTCTTCAGCTTTCAGACATAGAAAATAGCCATATCCTCTCTTCCCCAGCAAACAGATTTTGTGAATAAAATATCTTAGTTGGTAAAGAAACTATTAGAGATCTAATTCTTGGTTACAAAGATGTTTGTCCTCCTTTCTGTCTTAAATGTCATTGTTATAAGCCATTTTAATAATTTTTTTAGTATTTTAGCATTTTTTAGTTTCAGATTTGCTTTCAGGTAATAGATTATGCCACATAATTTGATATTAGCTGCCAATTTGAGAGCCATTCCCACCATGTTTCATCAAAATCATTAAAGGCTTAATAATAAAATTGTATTGCTATCACTGATCAGAACTGATGTATAATAATAATACAAGTAGTGATACAAATCAACATTTAGCGAAACATCTACATTATAGCCTCCATCTGTCTATTCTCTTAGACAACACTGTTTTTTCAGGTCCTAATTGGTATAAATCAGATTGGTTTCTTCTGAATGTCACCTTTGTATTTCTATCTATCTATCAGGAAATACCATTTTTTTTTTCAAAAACTGAAAAGTTGGCTTTTTAAAAAAGCGATCAAATTCTTTTCCCTCCCTTACACTGCATAAAACTGGCATTACAGAACGATGCTTGATCCTTCTATCTCCCTGCATCAATGAAAATATTGGAATAATTTCACAGCTGATCAGTTGAATTCTTGATGCTCTCTAAGCTTGGTTGTCTACATGGACGTGACTTTTTATTTGTCTAGATAAAATCTTCAGCATAGGTAACTTCTTCAGTCAGATAACAAACATCTGCTAGAAAACATCCAAGCTCTGAGAACACCAAGAGTTGTTATTCACAACTCCCCATTTTCAAGGAATTTATGAACGATCTCTTTGTGATCTGCCCTAGGATTTTCCCAGAATCTTCGGGACCAAATCTCCTTTTTTTAAAATTTTGAGTTGTAATATTTGTTCTCCCATTTAAGGATTTTTGCAAATTTGACAGCGGTAGATGATTCAAATGGGAAAATATCATGTTTCCTTGTTTTGAATTACTGGATGTTTCTACTCTAGCTTCATCCCTTTCTAGCAAAGAATGAGTTTTGGAATCTTTCCAAGGAGAAACTGTACTTGGATGAAAAGGGAAATGTAGCAGCAGTTCTGAACATCACAAGCTGGGTGGTTCTCCCCAAGAAGAAACTCATCAGAAAGGAACTGGGGACTATTGAAAGAGACAGACTTACTATCAGTCAAGATGTTCTGTCACAGTTGAAGTTGCTCAATAAGGTGGGTGAAATAGTGGCTTGTTATTTGTGCTTTGCAAAGTCTTCAAACAGGATCCATTTCGATGGGAGTGGCCTTGTCAGGGTTCCAAGTAACACCCCTAATGGAATCAAAACTCCAAGGCAGGCATTTTCCTCAAAGCTTGAATTTATTAGAAATGACTTATTGGCACATCTGGGAAAACCTGAATCTGAAATCCCCTTGATTTCCCCCCACCCAAAGTAAAGTCAAAGTTCCTTCCCCTGCATCCACATGGGCATTACATGGTCCAATCAGGTCACTGTCCGAACTATAGTTGACTCCCAGTCACGCCTCCCCAGGTGCAGGCTGAACGTCCTTGACTCCCAAGGGAAAAAGGTTGTTATGGCAATACTGTCTCCATCCACCCTCCTCCAATTCCCACAGCTTGCCCATCCACCGCTGTGGCAGCCTTGAAGATCCAAATTTAAAGATGGCTTCCAGGGCTGACAGGCCTCTTCATACTGGTAGATGACCTATACTGTGAACTGAATATGGGAAGTAGGACCCTTTTAGTTTTCATAGACAACCTGGGAACTTTCTGTACTATCAACCAAGCTGTTTTTCTGAATTAACTGGCAGGTGCCAGTTAATTGGAGCATTGCTTTACACTAATTTTATCCATATACAATATCCAGTGCTGGTTAATTACTCTTTAGCACTTATATCAGAGGCCCCCAACCTTTTGGGTACCAGGGGCCGGTTCCATGGAGAACGGTTTTTCCGTGGACTGGAGGGGGCATGGTTTCATGTGCTGCCTGTATCCCATGGATGGGGCTTCACTTGTTTCCACAGCCCAGTTTCTGGCATGTCGCAGCCCGATGCTGGTTTTACGGATCAGGGGTTGAGGATCCCTGATTTAGAACATAACCTTGTTGTGTCCACTATTCAGGGTGGTCAGGATTTGGGGATTATAACAGAATGAAAGAATTGGAAGGGACCTTTGAGGTCTTCTAGTCCAACCCCTCTGCTCAAGCAGGAAACTCTATAACAGTGATGGCTAACCTTTTTGCCATCATGTGCCAAAGCGGGGGGAGCATGGTGGGGTCACACACACGCGTGCCCACATCCATAATTCTATGCGCCCCACCCCCCTGTGCTCCCCCCGCTTTTGGCATGTGATGGCACGGTTTTTGCTCTCCCCAGGCTCCAGAGCCTTTCTAGGAGCCTGGGGAGGGCAAAAACGGCCTTCCCTACACCCCCCAGAGGCCCTCCAGAGGCCGGAAACAGTGTATTTCCTGAGTTCTGGTGGGCCCAGAAGGCCCAAAAATCAGCTGGCTGGTGCACGCATGTGTGCCGGAGCTGAGCTCGCGTGCCCACCGATATGGCTCCGCGTGCAACCTGTGGCACCCGTGCCATGGGTTCGCCATCACGGCTCTATAACATTACAGACAAATGGATGTCCAATCTCTTCTTAAAAAACCTTCAGCAATGGAGCACCCACAACTTCTGGTGGCAAGCCATTCCACTAATTGATTGTTCTAACTGTAAGGAAATTTCTGCTTAATTTGGGTTGGTTCTCTCTTTGATTAATTTTCATCCATTGCTTCTTGTTTTGCCTTCAGGTGCTTTGGAGAATAGGTTGACCCCTTCTTTTTTTGTGGCAGCCCCTTAGATATTGGAACACTGGCTATTATGTCATCCCTAGTCCTTCTTTTCACACCCAATTCCTGCAACCATTCTTCATATGTTTTACTGTAATCATTTTTGTTGCTCTTCTGTGCACTCCTTCTAGAGTCTCAACATCTTTTATATATCGTGGCAACCAAAACTGGATGTAACATTTGAAGTGTCATCTCCCCAGGGCATTATAAATGGCGCATTCCCTGACCTGGCCAAGGTGAATGGCGAGCGGGCAGAGGCTCCAGGGCCTCGGGGAATGGTGCATCCCTGGCCCCGAGTTGAAGGGCGAGTGGGCGGCATGCTTACCTTTGGTGAGCAGAGCGGGTGAGGCACGTAGGCTGGGCGATTAGCTGGGCTGTGTGTGAAGGCAATGTATATACGGCGGGGGTGGACGGGGCAACCGGGCGGGCGGGATGAGCAATGAGTGGGTGGGCAGGGGCAAGCGGCGACTGGGCAACCGGGGGCGGGGCCAGCCACAGGTGGTATTTGCCGCTTCGGCGAACCAGTTCAAATGGTTCACCTGAACCGGTTCGAACCGGCTGAATATCACATCTGAGTTGACCCCTTCTTCTTTGTGGCAGCCTCTTAGATATTGGAACTCCGCTATCATGTCAGCCCTCACATCCAATTTCTGCAATCACCCTTCATATGTTTTACCTAATCATTTTTGTTGCTCTTCTCTGCACTTTTTTCTAGAGTCTCAACATCTTTTTCATATTATGGCAACCAAAAACTGGATACAATATTGAAGAGTGGTTTTACCAGGGCATTATAAAGTGTTACTAACCTCATGGGAACATCTCATGGGATCTTGATACTGTCCCTCTTTTTAATGTAGCTTAGGACTGTGTTGGCTTTTTTAGTAGCTGTAGCATACTGCTGGCTCATATTCAAGTGATTGTCCACTAGGACTCCAAGGTCCCTCTTGCAGTTAAAATTATTGAGCCAGGTACCACCTATTCTATATCTGTGCATTTGATTTTTCTTCCCTAAATGTAAAACCTTACTTTTCTCACCGTTGAATTTTATTATGTTAGATAGGGCCCAATGTTCAAGTCTGTCAAGATCCTTCTGTATCTTGAGCCTATCTTCTGGAGAGTTGACTTTTCCTGCCAGTTTGGTGTCATATGCAAATTTGATGTATTCTCTTTGTATCCTCTTATCTAAATCATTGATGAAGATATTGAAGAGTATTGGGCCTAAGAAAGCCCTGAGGTTCCCCACTGCATACATCCCTCCATATAGATGCAGTTTCATTAGGAATTACATGTTGAGTGTGGTTGTTCAGCCAGATATGAAGCCATCTGGTGGTGATGGTGTCTAACCCACATTTTTCTATCTTATCAAGTAGTAGGCTGTGGTCAACTTTATCAAATGCCTCACTGAAGTCCAAGTAAATTATATCGACAGCACTTCTCTGGTCCGCTAATTTTGTCACATTGTCAAAGAATGCAATAAAATTTATCTGGCATGATTTGTTTTTGACAAATCCATGTTGGCTTCTGGTTGTGGATTTGTTTGCCTCTAGATATCTGCAGATTTGTTGCTTGATTATCTTTTCCAGAATTTTCCCAGGTATTGATGTCAGGTTGATAGGTTTGTAGTTTCCTGGATCCACACACACCCCCTTTTTTTTTGAAGATGGAACTACATTAGCCCTTTCCCAGTCATCAGATAGCTTTCTGGTGCTCCACAATGTTTGAAAAATATGGTTCAGTGTTTCTGAGATCACATCTGTCAATTTCTTCAGAATCCTGGGGTATAAACCATCTGGTCATGATGATTTGAACTCTATTGTGGATAGTTGTTCTCTTATCATGTTCTTGCTTATTTTGATTTGCGCTTCTAATCTGCATTTTATAGTATTTTTTGATAGCTTAGACTGTTTTTTCTTTTTTCCTTTTGTGTAAAGACAGATGCAAAAAATGAGTTAAGCGATTCTGCTTTCTCCCTGTGCTCGTCATTTTCTTGCCATTTTCTCCCATTGATGGACCAATTGTTTTCTTTTTTTCCTTCTTTTTTACATGTTGAAAGAAGTTTTTTTTTGTGTATGTGTTAGTTTTGACTTTTGTCTCAAGCCTTAGTTCATTTTGAGCCTTAGCTTTCCTGACTTCATCTTTGCAGAGTCAGGATATTTGCTGATATTCTGCCTTCTTTATGTGCCCTTCTTTCCCCTTTTTATACTTAGTCCATTTGTCTTTCAGTTTATCAGAGTTCTTTATGCAGCCATGCTGGTTTCTTTTGAGATTGCTTATTTTTCCTCTTCATTGGAACTGTGCTAGACTGGGCTTTTATAATCTCACTTTTCAAAGTTTCCCAAGCATCTCAAGTTGCTTTCCCCATGAGGATTCTTATCCATAGAATCCTTCCCAAGCTCTAAATTTATTGACATCAGCTCTCTTAAATTCTAAGACTCTAGTTTGACTTTGTTCTATTGATTGTGCTTGCACAAGGCTGTATTCCATTATTGCATGGTCAGTCCCCACTGCCCAAGGTTCCTGTACATTCAACGTCTTCTATCATTTCATCTCAAATAGTGAGAATTAAGTCCAGTATGGCTAACCATCTAGTTCTCTTCTCTACTTTGGGGAAGACAAAATTGTTTGCTAGATTGTCTGCTAAACACAAGGTGCAGACTTTGTCCCCCAGTTAATGTTGGGGCAGTTAAAGTGTCTCATTAATAATGTAGTATGCCTCCTACTTAACCTAGTTATCTGACTAGCAAAAAGTTCATCTATTTCCTCTGTTTGATTGGGTGGCCTCTATTGCAATGCCATTCTTTTTCCCTTTTGTATTGACCCCAATGCATTCAAGATGGTTTTCATTATATCCTTGCCTTCAAATAAGTGATAATTCGATTGACCAGTGCCCAAGTTCACTGTTGGCTGAATCAAATGAAATTGAATCTAGCCTGGATGGAGGTGTTATTGGTCATATTGGGAAATCAAGCTTTGGAATTAGGATTTGGCTTGATCTGTGATGTTTCTAAGCAGTCCAGAGCTGACCAGAATTATCCATGCCTCTGTTTCACCCCAGCTTAAAAAGTACAATAGGCCTTTCGTTAAAACACAGCTACGAAGAGAAATCCAAAGGTTGCCACACCTTTTATGGAGAAAAATGAAAAATGGATACAACTGCTTGTATCAGTTACAAACATTTGGAATTGGCTAGAAATTTCATATTGCTCTTGGCTAACTCTCATCTCTATGTCCATTGTTCATAGATAGATAGTTCTAACACATTTTCGTTGGCATTCCTTGTTTTTCTGCTTAGTCTCTGCCTCAGTCCAGATGTGTGGAAAAATGTCATCCTGGATTTGTTAAGCGGGCTCGGGAAGAAGAACCAATTTGTTGCTATGACTGTTTTCCTTGTCCAGAGGGGACCATCTCCACTCAGGAAGGTGGGTGACACAAAATAAAGGGTGAGTCTTGTGGAAGTGGATTTAACCAGAGCAAAGTGCAGTTAAAAGTCAAATCTAAGCTTGACTGTTTTCTTGTATCTTTTCAAGATGCTCAATTTCTTCCCATAAAGGAGAGAATAACAAAGAGATCTTGAAGAATGGGCTCAGAAGCAATAGAAGGGCACAGTAGATTAGGCAAGGTTTATTATGAGCCATGGTGGTGCAGTGGTTAGAGTGCAGTACTGCAGGCTACTTCTGCTGGCTGCAGGTTGCCTGCAATTTGTCAGTTCGAATCTCACCAAGCTCAAGGTTGACTCAGCCTTCCATCCCTCCAAGTGGGTAAAATGAGGTCCCAAAATTATTGAGAGCAATATGCTAACTCTGTAAACCACTTAGAGAGGGCTGTAAAGCGGTATATAAGTCTAAGTGCTATTGCTATTATTGCCAGAGAAAATACATGTTCTTTTCAGTTTGGAATAACATCTGAGTTCTTTGAAATTTGAGGAGTGGCCTTAGGTCAATAGCTGTTTCTCTCCCAAATCAATCTTATATTGTGCTATGCCCAAAAAGCACACCCAGAAAGATATCAGTCAGTCAGTCAATCAGCCAGCCAATCTTTATTAAGGTTATAGACCACCATATGTGGAAAGATCTAATTGGTAGGACCTTGGAGGAAGAATTGGTGGATTCAGAGAAAGAAGACCAAACGAAACAGAGGACTCACCATTCGAAGGGTGTTCATCCCAAAGTGCATAGCTAAATGTCTATGGAGATTCTCTCATCCAGATTCTGTTCATCCCAGTCAGAACTGAAGAAGCTTCTTGGATGAGAAGTGAAACATCTTCAAAGAAAAACCAGAAAGTCCAGCTGCCTCTTGAAAAAGCATCTTAGGGGTGACATGATAGCAGTGTTCCAATATCTCAGGGGGTTGCCACAAAGAAGAGTCAAGCTATTCTTCAAAGCACCTGAGGGCAGGACAAGAAGCAACGGGTGGAAACTAATCAAGGAGAGAAGCAACTTAGAACTAAGGAGAAATCTCCTGACAGAACCATTAATCAGTGGAACAATTTGCCTCCAGAAGTTGTGAATGCTCCAACAGTGGAAGTCTTAAAGAAGAGATTGGATAATCAGTTGTCTGAAATGTTATAGGGTTTCCTGCCTAAGCAGGGGATTGGACTAGAAGACCTCCAAGGTCCCTTCCAACTCTATCTACTCTATCTTTGGGACAACCATGACCTGGATGACTGATTTCTGCACTGCAATCTTATGTTACTGCCTCCCCCTTCCTTGAAATCTTTTGGAAACTGCAGCTACTCCAGAATGTAGCACAGGGAGTTTTGGTGCTTCTAAATATGGAATTCACATATCACCAACATTTGCTAGGCTTTGATCCTGATGGTGTTTCATAAGTCTTTGAAGACTGAATGTTCCCTTGAGGTGGGATGTCTTTGATGGAAACATTCAAACGGATTTTTCTTAACATGACTGTGTTGTGTAGATTGGGTTACATTATCCTAAGATGTCATTATGGTACTATCTGAATGTTTAAAATATCACCAGACAAATACTGTATTATCCAAAGCTTGCTCATTTTTTAAAAAAGTAAATGCAGATTGGGATAGGTGAACAATAAATGGTATAAAATGTTGGAGGCAATAATATAGACGTAGTAGTATCAAAACATTCATAAATATTTTATATCATCTTACTGGAAATCCTTCAGGTCCAAACAGAAATGAGATTAGGGAAAGGAACCATCAGTAGAAGGTAAAATGGAAGAAGAAATTAAATTAATTTCGATTAACGGTTTAAACTTTCCAGCCAAAAGGAGACAGATTCTATCTAAGTTCTACCAATTTTTATAACTTCTTGAGAAATCAATATTTTCGCCATCTTAAAAATTTGCTGCTCAATTATAAATGTTTCCAATTTATTTACTTGAATACAAGCACACACACACACACACAAACTGGCAATTATAACTGATCAGAATTTACCTGAAATCAAGTTATAAAATATAATTGTTTTTGTTATTTAAACAGGGGAGCCAATAACTTTCTAATTCTCTCTTCTGGTACTCTTCTTACTTCTTTTTGTGCAGATACTAAATAGTTCAAGTCAGATATTCTGAAATAAAATCCTGTTCATATTTAAAGAATATTTCCATTTCCCATTTTTTCTGTACATTTCACCCTCTATAACAAATCATCTAGACCTTATTATGGGTTTCATGTCTCTTGGTGTCAGCTGTCATCCAAAGAAGGTCTTTCTTGAAATGTAAAAGAAGATTTTTTTTAAAAAAATTGCTCTCTGGCTTTTCTTAGATGCTGAAAAATGTACCAAGTGTCCGGATGATCAATATCCAAATAAGGACCGAATCCAATGCATTCCCAAAATCATAACCTTCCTATCCTATGAGGAACATCTGGGCATCGTCCTAGTCTCCATTGGACTACTTTTGTCTTTAATCACAAGCTTCATTTTAATCATATTCATCAAATACCTAGAAACTCCCATCGTCAAAGCCAACAATCGGGATCTCTCCTACATCCTTATTGTCTCCCTCCTGCTTTGCTTTTTGTCCTCCTTCTTGTTCATTGGCCAACCAACAAAAGCCACATGTCTTCTTCGACAAACGGTGTTCAGCATAATCTTCTCACTTGTCATATCTTCTGTTTTGGCTAAAACGATTATGGTGGCGCTGGCCTTCCTGGCCACGAAACCAGGAAGCAGAGTAAGGAGTTGGTTGGGGAAGAGTTTGACCAACTCCATTATTCTAATTTGTTGTTTTGTCCAAATTGTTATTTGTGCCACGTGGCTGTCAGTTTCTCCCCCGTTCCCTGATTCTGACCCATATTCTCAGTCTGGACAGATCGTCTTGCAATGCAACCAAGGGTCCGTCACCATGTTTTGCTCTGCCCTTGGCTACCTGGGCTTCTTGGCTGCCATCTGCTTCATGGTGGCTTTCCGTGCCAGGAATCTACCTGGGGCCTTCAATGAAGCTAAGCTGATTACCTTCAGCATGTTAGTCTTCTGCAGTGTTTGGGTGTCTTTTGTCCCCACATACTTGAGCACCAAGGAGAAATACATGGTGGCTGTGCAAATTTTTGCCATTTTGGCCTCAAGTGCTGGTTTGCTGGGCTGCATCTTCTTCCCCAAGTGCTACATTATTATTCTGAGGCCAAATCTAAATACAAAGGAACATCTAACCATAAAAATAAAATAGAAAAGTGATTACAATTTTGTTTTCTCACAGGGATAATATTTATGTATTGCATTTTGTTGGATTTGTATGCTGCCCTTATATCTATTTGACTACCAAGGTGACTTACAGACATAGGAAATAAAAATATAATTTAAATATATTTCAAGAAATAATTGAAGCTTAAAAGAAATTAATTAGCAATGAATAGTTGTGATGTACCCATGTAACAGCAGAATTGTGATGATGTAATTATATAAATGTAGGACAGATTGTACTAGACTCTGAGGAGAGAAACTAATTGTCAGCTTTGGAAGTCATATTAGGCCGAAAGCTTCCATGCTGCCACCTTCTCCTGTGTAGGAAAGTAGGAGCGGGGATTTAGTAGAGGAGTTGTCTGTAGACATAATAGCATTCTTCCTGTTGGTCAAGGTCAGGGCAATCCTGCATCTGGAGAAGGAGTGGTTGGAGTGATGTCTCGAGATGGGATGGCGGTTGATTGGAGCATGTGATTGACTGAGGAGTGAGGGGATGATTTTGGGGATTTTGATTTACTGAAGGAAAACCCGGATCTCTCAAATTCGGGTTTTCCCAGATGTGCCAGTTTACCTATTCTAGTAAATAGAACTTTGAAAAATGCTTGCTTCGGAGTCTTTACTTGGAGTGAGGGGTTTTCTGGAATGCTGATTAAAGGCCTGGAGACTAAAACCATATGAAGAACAGCTGCAGGATTTGCGTCTGGCTAGTCTAAAGAAAAGAAGGATTAGGGGTGACATGATAGCAGTATTCCAGTATTTGAGGGGCTACCACAAAGAAGAGGGGGTCAACTTATTCTCCAAAGGACCAGAGGGCAGGACAAGAAACAATGGTTGGAAACTAATCAAAGAGAGAAGCAACCTGGAATTAAGGAGAAACTTCCTGACAGTTAGAACAAGTAATAAGTGGAACAGGTTGCCTTCAGAAATCATGCGTGTTCCATCACTGGAATTTTTAAGAAGAGACTAGACAGTCACTTACCAGAAATAGTATAGATTCTCCTGCCTGAGGAGGGGTTGGACTAGAAGACCTACAAGGTCCCTTCCAGCTCTATTCTATTCTAAAAGAGGAGGCCCTTTAATCTGTTGCCTAAGATGGCATGGATATTGAAATCTAAGTCAGTTTGAACCTCATCATTTTCTCTCTATGGTTTGTTCTCAAGCTCCAAGGCTCTGAATGACCTCCCCCAGTAATTTCTTCAGATGATAAGAAACATCATTCCTCCCAAGAAAAGAGTTCAATGTGGGGCCAGCCAGAGGTGGTACTTGCCGGTTCTCCGAACTGCTCAAAATTTCCGCTACCAGTTCTCCAGAACCTGTCAGAACCTGCTGGATTTCACCCCTGCTGCAAAGTCAGGAACACCACTGAACAAATGGCTGGGAAAAAGTCTGACCAACTCCGTTATCCTTTCTTACTCTGAAAATCAAGTTCTGTGCTACCGGGATGGGAAATTCTTTTCCATTCCCTGAATCTGACATGAATTCCCAACCTGCTTAAAGCAGAATAAATCTAAAAATGCAACACCACAATGATATTGGAAGAATTGTAAAAATTCTTTTTTTTTGAAAGAAGATATTCATTATGTTTACATGTATTGTAGGCAAGAATAAATTAAAAAACCAGGTGTACATATTTCTAAGTGGGAAATAGTTGAATTCTTTGGTTACAGTGGACTCATTAAAATGGAGTCTCTTTGACTGATTTCACAGACTCCTTCCCCCAGGTTAGTTCATCTGGGCAACTGTATCATTTATGAGATAAGTG
>WNWU01014625.1:0-30016 GCA_012654045.1 Ptyas mucosa | reverse complement strand
AGTAAAGGAGGGTAGTTACTTAAATAAGCAGAGAAATAAATAAGAACTGTTATGTCCTTATAAGGACATCCGGCCGGGGATTGGTTAATCCTCCGGGCGGGAAAGTTAAACCGCTGTCATTGGACGGCTGGTCTGCCGGAGCGCTATAAAAAGGGCTCCGGCAGCACAGCCGTTCGTCTGTTCTGACTTAGTTTAAGAGTTGAATAAAACTTGTTCAGCAGACCCCGCTGGTCTTGTCTTCTTTCCTGCGCCTGATCTAACAAGAACCATTGATGGTTATTGATAAAGACCAAAATTGGTGTGACACCAAGCTATAAACACTGAGACTGTTAGTTCTAGTTTTGCCTTCTGCATGAACCAACCTGGGTGATGTTGGGCTAATGTAAATGATGCGGGTTCAACTAGATGAACACTGAAGGGCCCTCTTCATTCACATTATTGTAAGAAAGAAAGAGTGCTTGTTTGAGAGAAACGTGCTGGTTGGAAAGTATATTAAAGGCAGTTAAACCCCATTATTGGTAATATATCTTCTGATGAGGCCTAGCTGTCACGGAAGGACAGCCATATAGAGAATGTCTGAAAACTTCACTGTCATCCACACAAAGACATGTATGAGGCAAAGAGTTAATTATTACCTAAGGACAGCAGTAAAAACTCCATTAGTACTTACAGAATTTAGGAAAGTGGTCTAGCTGAAAATAATCTTATAAACTAGAAGCTAATGGTTTAGTAATGAGGAAGTGTCCGTTATATTATAACAAATGTATGGAACAACTATATGAGGTCATGTATTTGATACCAAATGTAATTTTACCATATATGGAAAATGTATTAGATCACCAACTCCTTTGTCTTGAAAAGATATATAAACAGTTGTGTCAAAGCTCTTGGTTGTTCAGACTTTCAGGTATGAATCTGCTCTGAACCTTGCGCAAATAAACTGGCTCTGACTGACCCGGAATGTTGTTTGGTCCCATCATTCCATAACAGGCCTAATCATTCTTTCTCAGTCCAAGGAAGAAAGCACTTTTCAAAAGTGTTGCCAAGGGGAGAGGCTTCTAGTGAACTGACTTCCCATGGAGCAGCAGGACACATTGCAACCAAAAATCGCAGATGGATACTGGTTCTGGACCACTGAAATCTCTCCAAAGAAAGGAGAGATCTTTGGGATCACTCACACATAGTCCATATGCCTGTTTTATGTCCATATGATGGCAGAAACCAAGATTTTTGCAGCTGCTTGCAAACAGCTGGGAATCATGGAATTTCATCAAGGTTATATAGCTGTTAATATAGCCTTCATGGACTCAAGGTTTGACCAAACCTGACTTCTTAATCATTTTGTATTTTACTTTTTTAAAAAAAAATATTGGTTTTTTAAAGATTGAGGACCTTTAGAACCACAAGTTTTATCATGTTATCATTTTCATTGGAGGAGTTTTTTTTCTTCAATCCTTTAAAAAAGAGGATTATGTGTTTTTATAATATATAATTTATATTTTTTGAATAGTCAGCAAAATGATGATTTGAATGTTGACTTTCGAAAGTTTTAAATGGATTAAGGATTTAGATGGACTTGAGTTTAGAATCTGAAGCTAATTAAAAAATCCTTCTCATGGGAAACTTTTTATGTTTACATCTGAATAACTGATAAGATAACTTTGAAGGTTGGTCACTAGAGGGTAGCAGAAGAAAATGAATGCATTAATGGATCCTTGAGCATGATCTATGGTTTTTGGGTACAGAATTTAGTTTTAAAATTATCTGCTCTGATACATAAATTGGATGGTGTTATGAAAGAGGAACAAATTTCACCAAATGAAGTTGTAATTGATCTAAATATGGATTTAAAAATGAATAGGCAGATGGAAAAATATAAAACAGTGGTTACACAAAAAGATGTATCCTTGATTATACAAGTGAAAAAAAAAACCCTGATATTTTAACCATTAACAGGGACATACTAAAGCAGAAGATACTCTAATACTTTTATATTATATTTAGAAAATGGATTTGATGAGGTTGTTTACAATTTTGGGATAAGAAGAGCGAGTGAGATTAGGAAGAGTGATGTGGATAATCTCTCCATACTGGATCTACAAAAAGGGACTTACTAAATTGCCAATAATTTTATGAGAGAAGACAGAGTATATAAAAATAAATGTTTGGATATTATCTGAGGAGATTAAAAATTGTTTTGAGAAAAGAGAAGAATACGGAGTTGGTTTATTCCATCAAGTTAAAATAGATGGATTGCTATTTTTGGTAACATTTAATGGATTTATGTGGCCCAAGATTGGATGACAACGTTTTATAAATCTTGTTTATTTAAAAAATGAAGTGAATAAGAAGAAAGACATGCTCAAAAGACAAATGATTATTTGAAGCACACAATATACAGTAGCACCTGTCCATAGTGACTTAAATGCTTCTTTTTCCGATCCTGTAGGCTTGACACCGCATGAGCCAAAGAAAAGACACAACTTCTTTAAGGAGTTACCGGCAGGAGCTGCATAACCCCTACATGCTGTCCATCACTTTTTCCATTTTAAATCCAGACTTAATCCATAGCCCTAAAAGTTCATACGACTCTTGAAGCAGCCATACTGGGTTTTTTTTTTCCAGGTTTCATGTGGAACCATGGAAAAAGGACTGTTTTAATTAATATCAGAGAATGCTATGCTCATGCTGACTCCAAAATTCTTTTAAATCATTTTCAAAGGCTTCATAGTTCTTAATTCTAGTCTCGAAAACTTCTTTGCTTGCATAGAATTTTGCACATTTGGGGGCAAATTATTACAATTACTATTTGGTTTGAATATCAGTAATGACGACAGGGAATGCTACTGCAGTTTGTAGGATATTATGAAGACATTTTCTGGAACCAAATTGTTATATTATAGGCTGTAAATAATCCCCCCTTTTTGATATAATTGAGGAACTTCACTAAAATACAGTAAAATATCAATTTTACAAATCCTCATTCAGCAGAATTTGGATGTAACATGCAACATGCTTGTAGTTCAAGGACATTTGGATTTAACAGACACTTGGATTTATCAGACACCCTTCTCCCAAACTGTTCCATAAAGCTGAGGTGTATTATAATCTGTGTTCCAAAAATAATTTGGTAGAAAGGAGAATCATCAGCTTTCCTTTTCACACTGTACTCTTATAAATTTTAAGCTGCCAAAGTAAATATATTGTTTTAGTTTTCCATCCACCAATATAGTTTTTTTCCCCTTCTGTGACACACCTGGATATTTGAAAACAATGGTGATGGTCCCCACCCACCCCCAGCTTTTCTTCTTACCTGAAATAGGACAAAAAATTTTAGGATTGAGGATACTACCAGCTTTTCCCCCTCTCATCCCGGTATCAAATTGTACAAATGTGAATTAGGATGACTTCTGGGGGCACATAAACTGCATAAATCTTATTTTAGGGCAAAGTGAGAGCATATTCTATACCAGTACAAGCATAAAACAAAATGCTGAGATTACTTATTCAAGATAAAACAGTACTTAAAAGTGTTTCTTAATAATCAGATAGACCAAGTTAATTGATTGCCAATTTTATCTGTTGTCAGATGAGCATGTCGAAAGTCCTATATAACAACACTATTCTTATTTTTTAACTAGGAAAAGCAAAGCAGACATTATGGATTAATCTTTAATTTTGTATTTAATATAAAATGCACATGCATTTGCATGCAACCAATACAGACTGGAAAACTGCAATTTGGTATATTAATTGGAAAAGGCAATTTTATGGTTTATCATTTTAAAATTTGTTTTGGTTATTCCATGCCTCGCAATTAGGCTTGATGGCTTGAGTTAAAAGGACATTTGCTTCCATCTTCTTTCAACAAATCTCCTTTACATCTTTGTTGCACAATGCTGGCAGTGTCTTTCGTACACAGTGCTATTTCATCAATCTTTGACAAGTTCAAATTTAATACTATTTTCTTCTGCCAAGAGACTAATTCATACGAATGGTACATTTCTTCTATAAGAAAAGAGACATGATTGTTTCCCCCCCCCCTTATTTTTATTTTGAGTTCCAGTTGTATGATATATGGTAAAGCAATTGGTGGCAAAATGCCATTTATCATATATCTGTTTAAGAAGACTTAGGAGTGAATCATTGTTAGGATGTAGTGTATACTCATTGGAGTTAGGCAGCTGAACTTCAGATCTTTTTGACTTTCCTAAACCTTTTGACATTGGTCCAAATGCCTGAGGCTGACAATAATAGGACCCCTGAAGCCCCAGTTCACCTGAACCTAGATTCCTAGTTTGTGTATGGACAAGAATCATTAGGAACTTCTAGGACTATGACAAAATGTGACCACTTTCATATTCTTACTAAGAAAAATCTGCAGGTTTGTATCCATCTGGTTACCAAGACTGAGGCTTTCCAGTTTCTTCTTCTATTTCCAGAACCCCTGAATTAGAAGGAAGCTAAGAATAGGAGGCACGTGTGGGTCAGTGGCTAAGACCCTGAGCTTGTCGATCGAAAGATCGGCAGTTCAGCGGTTCGAATCCCTAGTGCAGCGTAACGGGGTGAACTCTCGTTACTTGTCCCAGCTTCTGCCAACCTAGCAGTTCGAAAGCACGTAAAAAACGCAAGTAGAAAAATAGGGACCACCTTTGGTGGGAAGGTAACAGCATTCCGTGCGCCTTTGGCGTTTAGTCATGCCAGCCACATGACCACAGAGACATCTTCAGACAGCGCTGGCTCTTCAGCTTTGAAACAGAGATGAGCACCACCCCCTAGAGTCAGCAATGACTACCACATATGTGCGAGGGGAACCTTTACCTTTGCCTTAAGAACAGGAGTGATTTCTTTCAAAAACGTCAATGCATTATTTCTTTCACAGTGCAGATTCACACAATGAATTTAGAGGTCCATTAACCAAAAGGCGAGTAAATGAGCAGCAGCAAAAATTCTTCTTGTCCATTACCTGATCCTAAATGCCCTTTGAAGCCATCTAAACTAGTGGTCCTCACTGCAATATTTCCATCTCCAAATCTAGATGGGATTCCTTTCAAGAGCAGGCTAGCAATCAGCCTTGTCCAGACATGACATTCAAGGTTCCAGACAGACAGCTCAAAAGTTCAAGAATCTCTATTAAGCCAAACTGTTTTTCCCATATCAAGCCTCTGTAAACACAGCTGGATATTTATCTCCTCCTCTCCAAAGACGTTCACAATCTTTTCCAAGTACAGACCTTCAGACATAGTTACCTTACTGTGTAAGGGCTATTTGGTGTGAGGGTTCAACTGTTTTGTAAATAAAATTAAAACAAAATGTGAGCCTGTTTTTGTGCTAAAATTTTCACAGATGTTAGCAGGACAGCATTGCTCTAATCCAGGAAGATGTTCCAAGGGGACTGTCCGTTGCTTGAAATAATATTTATGAATATGACTGAATATGAATGCATTTTTGCCTCATGTGAATGGAGAATGAGACTAGCCTTTTAAAAAATAAAATAGCTAGTCTTCTTCATTTAATGCCTACTAATTTAGAACTCGGTGTTTTCTGACCTGATGTCCTCCTGGTGTATTGGGGCTCCAGCTTTATTAGTTTCCCTGTTTGCATGGATTTTGGCTGCAGTTCCCAACACATCCTAAGATCACTGGCTCAGAAAGAACCAGCTCAATATTATCAATATAGAATGACAGCAATTTTCTATGATTTCAGAAAGGACTGTTTTAAACTCACCCAGGAAATGCCCAGAATTAAATTGGGGGACCTCTTACATGTATAGTAGGTATTATACTTTTTTACCTAGTAGCCGGGGTGAAATTCAGCAGGTTCTGACAGATTTTGGAGAACTGGTAGTGGAAATTTTGAGTAGTTCAGAGAACCGGCAAATACCACCTCTGACTGGCCCCAGAGTGGGTGGGAATGGAGATTTTGAAATGTCCTTCTCCCAGGAGTGGGGAGGGAATGGGGATTTTGCAGTATCCTTCCCCTGGAGTGGGGTGGGAATAGGGATTTTGCAGTATCCTTCCCCTGCCATGCCCACCATGCCATGCTCACCAAGCCATGCCGCACCCACCAAGCCACGCCCACAGAATCAGTAGTAAAAATTTTGAATCCCACCACTGAGTAGCCTATGCACCGAGTAGCCTCACAACAGCGTTGTATCAAAACAAGGAGATAAAAATATGAAAAGAAATGAAAAAAAAATGCAGTAAAGGCATTTGGTGACAATAAAGCTATTGCATATCTTTTACACCATTACAACTTCGTATCTATGTTCTTCAGAAATTCCATATAGAAAACATCCGTACCAAGCCATGATCGTACTGCTCATAGCACTTTAACTAACCTCTTCTCCTATGATATTAGCCTGTAAAGCTTTCAGGAGCAAGGAAAAGCTACATTTCCTCTATAAAATTATATGAAACTAATGATTTGGGGTGGGGGTGGGGTGGGGGGCTACCACAGTGAAATGAGGCCTAGTTGTCTCACCCAGATTCCAGACTAGATTAGATTGAATGGTTCAAAATAGATTAGCAAAGAAATGTCTGCTTGAAGACAAAACTTTACTGGTAAATTCATGGGCCCAACTGTATAGATTTCTTGGAAACAATGCAGAAGTGGGTTAAAAAAACATCTTCCAGGATTTTTGGACTTTCCAGTCTAGCCCATAGCTCTGAGTTTTCATCATCCCAAGCTTTAATCAAGTTAATAAAGCCAACAAAAGTGGATTGGAAAAAACAGTTAAACAACTAGGAACTTAATTCCGTCTATCACATAATACCAGCCTCTTCCACTCAAAGTAGCTACTCTTGGGCCAGGAGACCCGAACGCCATTCTATGAGGCATAGGAAAGGAAAATTGATAATAATGTGCATGTGTGCGCGCACACTCCCCAAAAATACGCATATAGTCTCTTTTGAACACTAGCCAATCTTTATAAACACTTCTGTAGTAAGAGTTTCTCAACATGTCCAGATGGGGATGGCATTCATCCATGTCTGCTTTTATTGGGCTTGAAAATATCTCTCATTTAAAAGTCAGTGTAAAAGTTAGGGAGAGTGAAACTTTTAACATCTTCATAATGAGCTTGACAAAAGAAAATATTTTATTTATCATTGACTAAATGAAATATTTGGTAGTATATGATATAACTGCGGCATTCTTTGCCCTAAACAAATATTTTATTAGAATTCACAGCTGACATGTTTATAGGAGATCAGAATTTGACAAGAGTTGTGTGCTTTGTATCAAGTTTTATAGGATAGATAAGTGATTTCTTTCTGGCAAGGTTTTTTTTTTGTAATATACTAATAGAATCTACAATGGAAATCCTTTTAAAAAAGATAAACATTATCACAGGGTGATACCATATAAGGTCGGTAAAGATCTTTCTATTTAAATAAGTAACCAACTATTTATACTTTTATAAGCATCTGCCCTATTTTAGTAAATATTTGGCAAAGCTACTTGATTAAAAGAACAAGCTGACCTTCTTTAAACCTACTTACTTGCTATAACTAAATCCTCCACTAGTTCAATCAAAAGTGAAAAAGAAAAACTGCACAGTTTAAGAACAATACTCACAATTTGTAATGGATCTACTTCATCTAGAAAAATACTGGCATGCTTCTATTAATCATAGAATTTATTTATTTTTTTAATTACTTTGTAGGAAAACACATGATTTTAATACAGTGGTATTAGTACAGTATTGGCTATAGATTATTAACTCTTTAAAGTTAATAATAAACATGGAGCTTTGGGGAAAAATGTCCAGGGATGGAAAATGAATGATAGGCTATTACTCCATGACAAAGTTTTACAAAAGTGTAAAGAATTAATTTTTTTCTTTAATGCAAATAGGGCACCACGAATCCCCCATATTACCATCTAAGAAATGAGTAAAGTATACAGTCATGGCCGTAAATGTTGGCACCCCTGAAATTTTTTCCAGAAAATGAAGTATTTCTCACAGAAAAGTATTGCAGTAACACATGTTTTGCTATACACGTGTTTATTCCCTTTGTGTGTATTGGAACAAAACCAAAAAAGGGAGGAAAAAAAGCAAATTGGACATAATGTCACACAAAACTCCAAAAATGGGCTGGACAAAATCATTGGCACTCTTTCAAAATTGTGGATAAATAAGATTGTTTCAAGCATGTGATGCTCCTTTAAACTCACCTGGGGCAAGTAACAGGTGTGGGCAATATAAAACTCATACCTGAAAGCAGATAAAAAGGAGAGAAGTTCACTTAGTCTTTGCATTGTGTGTCTGTATGTGCCACACTAAGCATGGACAACAGAAAGAGGAGAAGAGAACTGTCTGAGGACTTGAGAACCAAAATTGTGGAAAAATATCACCAATCTCAAGGTTACAAATCCATCTCCAGAGATCTAGATTTGCCTTTGTCCACAGTGCGCAACTTTATCAAGAAGTTTGCAACCCATGGCACTGTAGCTAATCTCCCTGGGCGTAGATGGAAGGGACAAATTGATGAAAGGTGCCAACGCAAGATAGTCCAGATGGTGGATAAGCAGCCTCAAACAAGTTTCAAAGCAATTCAAGCTGTCCTGCAGGCTCAGGGAGCATCAGTGTCAGTGCGAACTATCCGTCGACATTTAAATGAAATGAAACGCTATGGCAGGAGACTCAGGAGGACCCCACTACTGACACAGAGACATAAAAAAGCAAGACTACAGTTTGCCAACATGTACTTAAGTAAGCCAAAATCCTTCTGGGCAAACGTCTTGTGGACAGATGAGACCAAGATAGAGCTTTTTGGTAAAGCACATCATTCTACTGTTTACCACAAATGGAATGAGGCCTACAAAGAAAAGAACACAGTACCTATAGTGAAATATGGTGGAGGTTTACTGATGTTTTGGGGTTGTTTTGCTGCCTCTGGCACTGGGTGCCTTGAATGTGTGCAAGGCATCATGAAATCTGAGGATTACCAATGGATTTTGAGTCGCACTGTAGAGCTCAGTGTCAGAAAGCTGGGTTTGCGTCGGAGATCTTGGGTCTTCCAGCAGGACAATGACCCCAAACATACGTCAAAAAGCACCCAGAAATGGATGACAACAAAGCGCTGGAGAGTTCTGAAGTGGCCAGCAATGAGTCCAGATCTCAATCCCATTTAACACCTGTGGAGAGATCTTAAAATTGCTGTTGGGAAGAGGCGCCCTTCCAATAAGAGAGACCTGGAGCAGTTTGCGAAGGAAGAGTGGTCCAAAATTCCGGGTGAGAGGTGTAAGAAGCTTATTGATGGTTATCGGAAGCAACTGATTTCAGTTATTTATTCCAAAGGGTGTGCAACCAAATATTAAGTAAAGGGTGCCAATGATTTTGTCCAGCCCATTTTTGGAGTTTTGTGTGACATTATGTCCAATTTGTTTTTTTTCCTTCCTTTTTTGGTTTTGTTCCAATACCCACAAAGGGAATAAACATGTGTATAGCAAAACATGTGTTACTGCAATACTTTTCTGTGAGAAATACTTCATTTTCTGGAAAAATTTCAGGGGTGCCAACATTTACGGCCATGACTGTATATGAGCAGCTTCCTAGTTAAACCAGCTGAATTCACTTCATGGTACTGGTTATTATCAGATACTACTCAATGGAACAGAGCTGGAAAGCTGAGATCAGGTGAGAAGGTCAGTTTAATTATTGGCAGGCTATAGATATCTGCCAATCAAACTGAGCATTGCCATTGGCTCTACTGTCCTCTAATTTTTGCCCGACCTGAACAATTAGTCCGATTCAGCAACTGAAATGCTGTCTATAGGTTTGCTGAAGCATTTGTTGTTGTTAACTCTTTGGTTTTTGAAAGAAATTTGCAAGGCACATATAGATTGATTTGAATCCTTCAGTCACTTTTGGCCCATGGAACCAATTTATATATATTTTAAAATGGACCTACTACCATAGCCTGAAATTAAGATGTGCAACATCAAACTAATCAGAAAAACATGTGTTAAGAGATAAAAATGACATTTGATGTTATTTCCCACGATGCACACTGTTGTTCGTGTGTCAAATGCTTGCTTCCATGTTTACAGTGTTGAATTCGTAACTGACTGAGCAAATATTAAATTTGATTTAATTAAAATTCAAGTTTTAAATTACCATAATTAAAAATGACGCAAGAAGCAGAATTCACTCATCACTAATAAAAGCAGGCATTCCATAAGTTAGGAGTTGCCATGGCTTCTGAAAAACCTTACCAAGAAAATTGCAGGGACTTGTCCAGGCAGTCTCTAAGAACAAGACACAATCGAAGGGAAGAAGAAGAAAAAAAGTCTCACAGAGAAAAAAATAGTCCCATAGAGAAAAAAAAAAGTTTCATACAGAATTAGTCACACACAAAACATATTCATATCACTTGGATTTAACCTCCTTAGTTTATGGTCATTTAATACAATAAATAACATTTTTAAAAGGCCTACGTATTCTCTAGGGCACGTTTGTGCTCAAAAGCACCATACTGCTTACTTTGAATTAGCAATAATTAAAATGCTGGTGGGGAGGAAGATCTAAGGAGTAAGAATGTTTTGTTAAGTGAATAAAAAAGAGAAAGATTCCGTTGCTTCATTCCCATAGGAAAGATAATGGCTGTAACCCCATAAACCTCTAACTACCATCACATCTCATTCTTCAGCCCCTAGGACATTAGTGATAGAATAAATCAGGGTTACTTAAAAGATAAATGTTGCTATATGGCATTAATCTCTATTTCCTTAGTAACCGAGATATGGAGGAAGGGCCACCTCAAAAATGAAATATGTTCTGGAGCAATAATTTCAAAAATGCACAATAGCAAAACACACTTTGACTACCCCCGTGGAACTGAATCGTTGCAAAGAGGGCCCAGCTACCTCTCCATTTCTCCGACTGATTCTTCTGTCACCAAAAGATTAAAAGCTCTCCCATGTGTCTTGTAATCAAAGTGCACCGAGCGCAGTCTTAGCTGCGCCACAAAACTAATGATCCTTGAGACTTTTTTTTTCTCTACAACAACAAAACATATCTGAGGGTCATTTTGGAGAGACAATGTCATGGGGAGAAGGCTGAAGGGCAGAATTTTTGCTGACACATTGAAAAACCACGCACACAGTGACACACACACAGTGACACACACACACCGCCTTTCTCAACTGAAGTATTATCAATCGTGTTGCTTGCATGACCTTCAGGGTTCTATAAACTTTTGGATACAGTTTGCAGGACTTCCTCTTTACCGAGGTCAACTCTGAAGGCCTGGAATGAAGGCAACATGCTATCATGCCTGATATGGCTGCCTATGCAATTTCTCAGAGTCAGCAGATGAGCATTCTGAGTCACCCTGCTGAGAATTAATGGTGTTAAAAGTGAATTCTGAATGTATGCAATCTGTAAATAAAATGAGAATTTTCTACTTATAAATAGAGATACAGGTAATCCTCGATTTACGACCACAACTGAGCCCAAAATTTCTGTAGCTAAGTGAGACATTTGTTGAGTGAATTTTGCCCATTTTACGAACTTTCTTCCAGCAGTTGTTAAGTGAATCATTGCAGTTGTTAAATTGGTAAAACGGTTGTTTTATCTGGCTTCGATTAGCACAATTAGCACATGAGGCCAATTAACAATTAGCACAGGAGCCCCCCAGGGCTGTGTGCTCGCTCCACTTCTCTTCTCTCTATACACCAATGACTGCATCTCAAAAGATCTCTCTGTTAAAATACTGAAGTTTGCAGATGATACAACAGTGATTGGACTCATTCAAGACAACGATGAATCTGCATATAGGCGGGAGGTTGAACAACCAGCCTTGTGGTGCAACCAGAACAATATTGAACTAAATATACCCAAAACCATAGAAACGGTGGTGGATTTTAGAAGAAAACCTCCTATATTACCACCTCTTACAATCAGGGGTGAAATGCTCCCGGTTCGGATCGGATCGCCTGATCCGTTAGCAATGGCAGCAGGTAGTTCGGAGGACCGGTAGCAAAAATCCCTGCGCTGCGCTGCGCCGCGCTGAGCCGCGTGATCATTAGAGGCTGTTTTTTAACTTTTAAAAGCATTTTTTCTACAACCTCTTAGGCCGAAGAGGCTGTAGGAAAAAAAAATGCCTTTAAAAGCCTCTGACGATCCCAGCTGAGTTGCTTGATCAGCCAAAGAGGTTGTAGAAAAAATGCTTTCAAAAGTTTTTTTTTAAAAAGCTGGCCACGCCCACCCAGTCACATTACCCCTACCACCACCAAGCCACGCTCACAGAACCGGTAGTAACAAATTTTAGATTTCATCCCTGCTTACAATACTAGACAACACAGTATCAACAGTAGAGCCCTTCAAGTTTCTAGGTTCTATCATATCCCAAGACTTAAAATGGACACCTGACATCAAAAACGTCATCAAAAAAGCATAGCAAAGAATGTTCTTTCTGCACCAACTCAGAAAGCTCAAACTGCCCAAAGAGCTGCTGATTCAGTTCGCTTGTATCTTTCCATTTATATTGTTCTTATTTGTTTCCTAGTATGATTTGATAGCTTATTAGTAACCTTGACTATCACTAAGTATTGTATCTTTTTATTCCCAATGACTGTATTTTATTCTCCTTATGTACGCTGAGAACATATAAATCAAAGACAAATTCCTTGTGTGTCCAGTCACACTTGGCCAATAAATAAAGAATTCTATTCTATTCTATTCTATTCTATTCGATTCTATTCTATTCTATTCTATTCTATTCTATTCTATTCCCCATTGACTTTGCTTGTCAGAAGCTCACGAAAGGTGATCACATGATCTCTGACATTGCAACTGTCATAAATATGAGTCAGTTGCCAGGTGACTGAATTTTGATCACATGACCATGGGGTACTGCAACAGTCAAAAGTATGACAAATGGTCTTAAACAGTCCTAACTACACTTTAGACAGGTGAGTAACATGCTCATAATTTGGAAAGCTGCTACAATTTTATGCATCTCTGTTTTATTCCAAGAAATGCTACAGCAAAACAGAGTCCACTTATATGAATGAATGGAGAGAAAGGGTAAGGGATCACTTCCTTCACCTCTGTGGCGTGTATGCAATAAAAGAATTCTTGGTAAAGCCAATATTTATGGATGAGTCAAAAACAACAGAACAGCAAAAAAGCCCACACTTATTTTAATCATTCATCATATTCTGAAGTTTGCATTTTTGCTTCTGAATTATTGACCGTGTTAGAAACTGCTACTGTGTGGCCAAATTTAATACTTTCTGTTTGGTACTTCTCAGTTTGGAATGAGAATGCAAAGATTTAGCCATGCATTATATAGAATGGTTTTGGGTCCCCCCCCCCCCAGTATTTTTAGTAAAAAACAATGGGTAGCATTGCACCTATATTTTTTTCTTAAAATTTCATATCATTTATAAAAGTGAAGATAATGTTATGCCATTAGAAAGAAGCTCTCATTTTTAGAAAAAGAGCCAAGCTTAGGACTTTATTATTTATTTTTGAAATATCTTTGCACTCTAAAAAAGAGAACATGACACAAGATGACGCTATAGGGCAGTGATGACTAACCTTTTCCGGACTGAGTGCCAAAAGCACCCGAACCCCCAAAATGCAATGCATGTGTGCCCCCCCCACCCATGTGCCCCCCACATGCACCCTGCCCCCCCTTTTTTTTGGCGGCCCCCCCCCCCCCCCCCACATGTGTGGGAGAGACCCGAAGACCAGCTGGCTGGTGGGAGGCGCGCGCACATGCACAGCTCAGCTGAACTGGGGCGACAGCTCGTGTGCCATTAGAGAGGGCATCACGGCTATAGGGTCTTGATTTAATGATAAGCTTAGTGAGTTGAATTAACTTTATATAATTATTTAAAGTTATATGGATTCTTTCTCAATGAATTGTTTTCCTTTTTTGGCACATTTTGTTTATTTCAATCACTGTAATATATTTTTATTCACTGTAGAAACACTTTTTTTGTTTTTTTGTTTGTTGGTTGGTAACGGAGCCTTTTTGCACTTCAACATTTCTTTTTAAATATATACAACACAAACATAGCTTGTTTTCACATATCACTTTGGGCTGTCTTAGATAATAGATGAATACTGTACACAATAGGTCTTTGGTAAAGCTAATATATATTGCTTGTAGAAAATGGATGGATGGATGGATGGATGAAAGATAGATAGATAGATAGATAGATAGATAGATAGATAGATAGATAGGATGGATGGATGGATGGATGGATCAGACAGACAAATGATAAAGTGTAGAAACTGATGATATTCAGTCTTGTTCATCACCAATCTAACGTAAACATCAACTAGTAAATGATGGGAAAGAATGTTATTCACCTGAAGTTCTGGAGAACTTCTGCTAGTTGGGTAGGCCCTGTAGAACTGAATGGACTTATGGTTTGACCGTGCAGTGTTACATCTAGACCAGCTGCAGCTGGGAAAACAATATATACCTGAGCAGACAATATTTGCACCAGACATTACAATCTTCCTATAGCCGGTATACTGGGACCTTTACAGTTTTTAAAAGGCCTGTTGGGCTTCCCGTAGTTTTAATACAATGGCTTATAAGATCAGACCATCTGGTCAACATTGCACTCCACCCTCATATTTTACAAAACCAAACCTAAACGACGCTTAATAAATAACATTGCTTTTACTCCCCATTGT
This sequence comes from Ptyas mucosa, assembly GCA_012654045.1. NCBI lineage: Eukaryota > Metazoa > Chordata > Lepidosauria > Squamata > Colubridae > Ptyas > Ptyas mucosa. The sequence goes on along the minus strand of WNWU01014625.1, from coordinate 15,351 downwards.
TTAGTATTCCATTCATTTATTATGAAACTTAATGCAGAACACGTGCAGCGAATCCATACAATTAATTGCAGAAAAGGCTTTGCTGGATTGCAAATTCCATCTATCCCCGCAACCATTTTATATACACAGCTCCTCTATTTCGAAGTGCACACTGGAGATCTAGGGAGCACCATGCTGGCTTATAAAAAAGGCATTCCCAGCTTAAACAAGTTAATGGCAATAAACTGCTGACAAAATACCTTTTCACATGAAGGAAACACGCTGTGATATGAAACAAACACAGCACAGGGGCGGTTTCAAGAAAAATAAATACCCCCAAAAATACATATGCTAAGCTCAAAGCTCCCTCCTTACTACAATACCTTCTTGTATATCTGATTCCCAACTTGCTAAAATGTTAGGCATGTATCCTTTTAGAATTCATTAAAGCTGTAATAAGCCTCTGGCTGTGCCCAGCAGGCTGCTTATTATATGTACAATATTGGGAATATTCGGGAGGGAGGAAAAACAGATAGATGTAATCATTTTCATTGGGGATGGGGTGGAGCTGGAACAGGCTAGACTTGTATTGAATGTACTCCCCATCCAGAAACCTGTACGCATTCCAAAAGCACACTTTCAGGAGTCCCGGTCCACAAACACACCTTCACCAAAATGCCTGCATGTGTACAGTAAGTGTCACAATCAAGGGCCATCTTCTTTTCTTTTGCTGTTTGCTTACGCTGCTGCCTTCCTGCTAACAATAAATATGGAAGGCAAGATGAGGTTTGTTTCTCCATTTCTGGAAACTCTGGGAAATTTTTATTTGGGTTTGAAACAGTCTATGGGTTAAAAGAGAGAGAGAGAGAGAGAGAGAATATTTATTTATTAGGTGTATTTGTATCTCGCTTTGCAGGGTACTGAAAAAGGTGACTGGAAGCATTGCAACACAATAAAAGACTCTAACAAAACGAGCCCATAAGATCCAAGACTAGATTATTAGTTGGGCTGCCTCTCTCAAACAGCATCTGCCTGTCCAGCTCGCTCTAATGAAGGGGGCGTACTTTGTATCCCTTCTCTGAAACTGCTACCTGATGGCGCTCAAGTGGTAGGCCTTCTCAGTAGCAACTCCAGACATTTCTTTATGCATTATTTGGAGTTACACAGTCATCGTTTTCAAATACATGACTCTAGATCAGGGATGTCAAACTCGATTTCATTGAGGTCCGCATCAAGATTGTGTTTGACCTTGGAAGGCCAGGATGGGCGTGGCCAGCATGATGTTGCTCATGTCGGGGGGGGGGTGCCTATGGTGGCCCAAGCGTGCTACCAGAAAAAATGAGCTCCTGAGCTCTGTTTTCAGCTGGGACAGCCTTCTGCAACCCTCTGCCAGTGAAAATGGAGGTAGGGAGGGTCGCACATGTCCCTCCCGAGCTCCATTTTCACTGCCAGAAACACCGGGCCGGTCCTTCGTTATTTCGTTATTTCCAGGGTGGCCCCGCAGGCCACATCAAAGCACCCCCCGGGTTGCATCTGGCCCCTGGTTCTTGAGCTTGACACCCCTGATCTAGATGGCTTATAGCAGGGATGTCAAACTCGCTGCCTGTGGGCTGGATGTGTCGTGTGCTGGCCATACCCATGCCTGGTTTAGCGAAGGGAGGGGGGAAAGTCACGATACGTCATGTGACGCCGCCATGATGATGCAAGTTTGACACCCCTGGCTTATAGCATTTTTAAAAAACAGTACAAAAACCACAAAAAATAATATAATGAAAGTAAGGTAATCTGCAGCTTTTGCCATGATTTCCCTCCAATCCCACAATGGTCAGAATACAGAATGCAGAATACTGTAATAGAGTTGGAAGGACCTCAGAGGTCTTTTAGTCCAACCCCCTGCTCAAATAGTTGCCTCAAATTTGGTATGGCCTTTATTTCCCCAAACATGATTAAGTTCTCATCAAAAGAACACAGGAGTGTGAGCTAGGTTGCATATTAGTTATTGTTACTGTTATCATCCATTGTGTTTTTATTTTACTTTTGTTAGCCATCTAGATTCACATGGTTGTGTAGCTAAATAAATTCCTTAAATAAACAATGTGAATTCATGTTTATGTACAGTACATGTATAGGTGACTTGATGCCTGGCAAACATGGATCAATCCTTGCAATTTTCTTGCAACATTTTCAGAAATTGTTCAGCATTGTTTTCTTTCCTGAAATGAGAAACAGTGGCTGGCTCAAGTTTACCCAGGTTATTTATGTTCTTAAAGCAAGATTTGAACTCAGATTTTCCCACTCCTAGACCAGCATTTTAACCACTAGAGCAAACTGGCATTCCTCTCTCTCTCTCTCTCTCTCTCTCTCTCTCTCTCTCTCCCCCCCCTCTCTCTCTCTCTCTCACACACACACACACACACACACAGACACGCCTCTATTTGGGGAGTGGTGGTAGCAATAGCTCTATGGGGTTGAAAAGGGGAAAACCAAACTGCAGCAGGCTTGACAATGGGCCTTGCCTACTTCCATCTTCAGAAAATCTGAAGAAGGACCTGGAATATAAAGAAAGTGGTACAAACAGAACAATTATGACATATTTTGAAAGCTGAAGATGATTAGAAGAGCATTCTGAAAGAGGCTGGGGAAAAAAACTATCTATCTATCTATCTATCATCTATCTATCTATCTATCTATCTATCTCTATCTCTATCTATCTATCTATCTATCTATCTATCTATCTATCTATCTTATCTATTTATTGTAGCCTGCCTCTATTATTTTTACAGATGACTCAAGGTGCGAACATACCTAATACTCCTTCCTTCTCTTACTTTCCCTGCCCTGAGTAGTGGATTATTGAGAGGACTAAATATTACGAATGTGGTAAAATAACTTTTGACAAGTATAAGCATTAGTAGAGTGGCGCATTTTCCCATTTGTTTTGAACCTTTAAAGTCATTTCATCCCATCCAATGACTACATTCAATTATATCTTATCATTTAACACAGCGGTCCTCAACCTTTCCGGATCTGTGGGGGAGGCAATGGGGGAGGGGGAAGAGGGAGAGAGGATGGTTTAGTGCCTGCACCTGCCACTTGTGCAAATGGAGCTTCACACACTCATATGCTCATCCACCATTTGTGTGCCCAGTTTCCAATGGGCTGCAGACCAGGTCCAGGCTTCAGAACGGAGGTTGGGGGTCCCCTGATTTAACAGGCAACAAATATTTGCATGTTTTCTCCAGCCTTTATGACTCCCATTTATCACCTCTTTGTCATGTTATACCATGTTTCCCCAAAAATAAGACCGGGTCTTATATTCATTTTTGCTCCAAAAGTTCCATTAGGACTTATTTTCTGGTTAGGTCTTATTTTGGGGCAAATACAGTACTAAATGCGTTCATCTGGCTGATGAGGCTAGGGGTTCATCAACTGGGGCTACCCTTATTTTCAGGGTAGGGCTTATATTACAAGCATCCTGAAAAAATCATGCTAGGGCTTATTTTCCAGCTGGGTCTTATTTTCGGGGAGACACAGTATTAAACTAAGCAAATATAAATGAGTAAAAAAGGAATAATGATCTTATCCTTGGTGTTTTAGACTTACGTCTATAAAACTCTTGATGCTTCCGTTTCAAATAAAAGGTACGTCTCCTTCTACGCCCTCTGCACACTCTTGAAACTCTTACTCTCCTATAATGTGGGGTTTAGTTTCCCATTCCATAAATATTTTTTTCAGGATAAAAAGCAACAACAAATGGTGATACAATTGGTTATTGTAGGGTTAGGTTGCATCTGCCAAATCGAATTTCTCCCCTTCTGAAGTTCTGCTGAAAAACCAATTGCATTCAGAAATCACGCAAAGCTTTCCTCGTTTAAGTTCCAGTTGCCGTTAGAAACCCAGACATTCCTATTGTAGTTGGAATCCTATTCGCTGGCAGTGCCTGTGCAGCGTTGCATTATTTATCCCAAGTTCCTAACGCTTGCCATCTCTTTTGAGTCAACGTCTACAATTTGGGAAGCAAATGTTCCCAAATGTTAAACCATTTTCCTTCTGTCCACCTGATGCACAGACCATTCTTCCCCATTCTTTTATCTGCTTCTGTTCTTTTTAAGCACTTTGAGTTTCAAGTAGGAAAAAAAAACTGGGAAAAAATCTTTCAATAAGCACAGCTGGAAATGATTGAGACGTAACAAACTGGCAAACTGTTAGCAGGAAGGCTAGTATTTTATGCCAGGCACTTGCTTTCGGAGGGGTACACTAATAAGCAGCTCTTCCACCTAAATGGAAAATACTTTTGAATAGAAGAAAGTAGCAAAAACTAAAAAAACAGTATGAGAAGAATATAAGGAATACACCAGTTGCTGCCCTACCCCATATCTGGAATATGACTTGCCAATGTGCCTGAGAAATCCAACAAAACAAATTCCAAAAGGGATGAAACAGATTAAAGTAGGATCTGTATACCCATTTATAAATTGCATAAGGTATATGCAATTGTAAGTGTGTATCTTATTTCTTTCTCTTTTGTCTGTGGAATGTTGGACAGCTATTCTATACCATTTGAAGTTGCCTAGACCTATTAGAGAAGGATGGCAAAAAGTGCAGATTGTTATCATCTAACTGAATATTTTGTGCATACTGTACAGTCAAAGGCATTTCCCCTGAGCTGGAGGCTGGTTAGATGGAATCTGATGACAGAAGCAACGTTTTGCAATGTTAGCTGAGAGGCTTTCAAGGAAATGGGTGAGATGCTCTATGATGTTAGTTTTGCCCTTTGTGGCCTGGACCTCTGCCCCATATGAGTCCATTAATCTGCCATTTTGACATCCTGAAATCTATTTTGGTTTTCAGATTAAATACACTCATACCAAGGTACCTGCTTAATTGTTTATTGTTTATGGGAGTTGAGTCAACAGTGACTGCAGGATGACAGAGTTTGACTCAGTAGCTCACTTAAAACCCTTTTCTCCTTCTCTTTAAAAGTCCTTTGGCTCTATAATTCAATACTGGGAGATCAAACTGAGTTTCAGAATATTTTCAGATGGATATTGTGCCATTAATAAAACTGGTGCAATTTTAGTAATGATTTAATTTGAGTTCTTGGAAGATTAAGAGAAGGGTAAAAGTTCTCCAAATGTCACTATGAGTTTTATTTCTATTATATCATTAAAAAAAAAACCTTTGATTTCCATCCAGGTTGGAGAATGTGGAAGCATTTTTGTTTTTCTTGTGCTGCTTTTAAAACTTAAAAAGTTGAGGGTAATGCTGAGGGGGAAAATAGCACCTTGGATTTAAAATCCATATTGCAGAAGGAAAGGAATACTGTTTTGTTTTCTGTTTTAATGAGTTCTCCTTTAAGACCAATTCTAAAAAAAATGTTTTGGATTTGCTGTTCACCCACCTCTCTTCACATATAACAGGACAGATTTATTTATAAATATATTTCTTTGTTATTTTTTCCCCCCTCACTTTTATTTTTGGTGAACTTAAGGCAAGCCACATTTTAAAAATTGTGGTTGTCATCCTACTTAGTTTAAGCCTGGAAAAGTAAGTTGTTTAATCACACAAACAGTAGTGGGACCCACGCTTAATAAAATGTTGCCTTGCTGACTAATAATACTTGTAGTTGTATTTTTGAACACAGTTTTTTTTAATTAAAGTCATGTTATGACTTCAGTTATTTAAATCAAGTTATGACTTTAATTTCCCTTTTTCATTGTCTTGAACTTTTGCCTCTGAGAAATCAGCATAGTGAAAGGTTGGAGTAAAGGTAAAGGGTAAAAAAGCAGTCCTGAAAAATGAAAAATGAAAGTTAAAAGATAAGATGAATGAAAAATGATGTAAATGACTATACATGTAAATGTGTTTATGAGAAATAAAAACAAAACACTTAAAAAATAAAGTAAAAACAAGAAATCAGCATAGTGAAGCAACTCAATATTTGTTTTCTTCTGAGGTCTGAACAAAGACCCCAGCACAGAGGTGGGTTTCAGCAGGTTCTGACTAGTTCTGGAGAACCGGTAGCAGAAATTTTGAGTAGTTCAGAGAACCAGTAAATACCACTTCTGACTGCCCCTGCCCCCATCTATTCTCTGTCTCCCCAGTCCCAGCTGATCAGGAGGAAATGGGGATTTTACAGTAACCTTCCCCTGCCACGCCCAACAAGCCACGCCCAAGCCATGCCACACCCACCAAGCTACCCCCACAGAACCGGTAGTAAAAAAATTTGAAACCCACCACTGCCTCAGCACCCTGTCAATCAAAGTCATGACTAAAAGTTTATTCACTCATTCAGGAAACAAAAAGATCAGAAACAATTTTAAATGGTTTTGGCCTCCTCTTGGAAATGTGCTTTGGCATATAAGGCCGTTCCATCACATCGGAATTATTTTCCATCAGCAGCAATGAAGAAAACCCTGGCATAAGGACACATGTTTCTTGTTTATTTCAAAATAATTTGAGGGTGAGACCATAATGCTAGTACCATATGTGTATATCTTGATAGGGGATTTAAAAGACACCCTACTTCTTCGAGTGATATTCTAACTCTAACCTATTTCCCTTCGCAATAGTTTTCCATAATAAGGACAGTCTTGCTGGAACTGTACATTACATTTCCATAATAAGGACAGTCTTGCTGGAACCGTACATTAAGTTTACTGTTGCTATTCATCAGTAATCAGATGCTTTTGAAAACTAAGAAGCAAAGCACGAAAGCACGGCCAGTTCCTTCTTCCTCTAGAATCAGGCGGTTAAAGTCAGTGTATATTACCTTACTAAAATCCTTTAAGACTCCTGAGTGCTTTATTCCTGGTAAATCTAATTTTTCTTCCTATGAGGAAGCCCAAGGAGGTTTCAAAGGAATATAGAATGATAGATCTGAATTGCTCCAAAGAACAGTCAGAAATGTCAACATCATCTAAACTCAAAACAATCATTCTGAGAGGTTGTAAAAGAACAGCTCTGTGTAGGGATTTGTCGTGAACTTTAATTTTCTCTTGAGGTCAGGATGAAAGCAGCCTCTTTCAATCCAAGCTTTAAGTACTGTATTTTTCGGAGTATAAGATGCAATGGAGTATAAGGCACACCTTAATTTTTGGGGAGGAAAATAAGAAAAAAGCTGATTGGCGGGTGGATTGGCCTCCCAGAATGCCCCCAATCAGCTGTTCCCAGAGGTGAATTTTAGCAACAGGTTTGTTGGTTGTGAGCTCTGTGCCTTGCTTTTTTTCAGCCTCTGAAACCTCTGTTTCAGAGGCTTGTTTTTCTGCCTCTGAAACTTCTGAAACTGTTTCAGAAAAAACTTTTTTTTCTGCCTCTGAAAGCCTCCGAAACAGAGCTTCAGAAAAAAAGCCTCTGAAACTTCCTTTCAGAGGCTTTTTTTCTGAAGCTCTGTTTCTGAGGCTTTTTTTTTCTGAAGCTCTGTTTGGAGGCTTTTTTTCTGAAGCTTCGTTTTTGATGCTTTTTTTATCCTCTGAAACCTCCGTTTGAGAGGCTGGGCGGGGCTATATTTGGAGTATAAGATGCAGCCAGATTTTCACCCTCTTTTTTGGGATAAAAAGGTGCGTCTTATACTCCGGAAAATACGGTATTTTTTTACTTCCCAATTCACTTGGTCTCCCCCAGTGGTGGAATTCAAATATTTTTACCACCTGTTCTGTGGGCATGGCTTGGTAGGTGTGGTTTGGTGGGCGTGGCTTGGTGGGCATGGCAGGGGAAGGATATTGCAAAATCCCCATTCCCTCTCCACTCCTGGGGGAAGGGATATTGCAAAATCCCCATTCCCTCCCCACTCCTGGGGGAAGGGATATTGCAAAATCTCCGTTCCCACCCCACTCTGGGGCCAACCAGAGGTGACATTTGCCAGTTCTCCGAACTACTCAAAATTTCCGTTACTGGTTCTCCAGAACCTGTCAGAACCCGATGAATAGCACCCCTGGTCTCTCCCCCCCCACCCCTTCCAAGCTATTGAATCTTTAAGTCTCATTAACCAATAAAACAGCAAGTACAAGAAACAGGAAACTAAAAGATTATCCACATTAAAATGGTTTATCAATTAAATTCATAGTCAGGAGAAAAGCATAGAGCGAAAAACTAAATAAAATACCAACTAGAAGATTAAAACAGGAGAATAAAGAATATTTTAAAAGAGAGAGAGAGGTGAATCAGCTTATGGGAAACAAACTAACAAGATTGCTAGACAATTAATCATCTTGCCATAAAGGCTATTACAAGAAAAAAATTGGCATCTCTTCTAGAGGTATTTGCTGTACTGTCAGCTAAAAGAAAGCAAACGATCGCTTCGCCCAGTCTTGAATGATGGTGACTCAGAAGAGGACTTATTAAACCAAATGTGTTATGTTACATAAAAAGGACATCATTGCAACAAGATATATGAAACTGTTTCTGTTTCTTCTAGGATCATGGGCAAAGTTATTCTTGGAATATTTTGAAAGTCTTCTTCTAAAAGGGAGGAAGGCAAAAATGATGCATCGAGCAAGACTTTCCTGTAAGAAGAGCAGAGGATGTTTGCTAAGCATTGCGCACAAATGCGCTTCCAAGCATCCCCCATATACCAAGCAAGGGTTTTTGAACAAGTGCTGCTGAACAGCTGCTCACTATTTTCAAACCTAACAGAGCTCTTTCTGGACTTAGAGAGATCAAATAGTGAGCCAAAACTTTGTAACACTTTAGGTCAGCCAGAATCTCTTTCTTCCATGTATAAATGTAGTTGTCCTGCAGGATCAAGGTATTATCAGAGGAGGGCAATTTAATCCTTCTTCTCCAGGAGACATTATTGCATACAAATCCCTAGAGAAAGTAGCCCAGATTCCAATTTTATTTGATGTTTATGATCACAACAAGATACTTGGACAAGGCCTTTCATAAAATTTGGACTGAACCTGCTCTGTAGGATTTTAGTCATCGTAGCAAATCATAACAGCTAATGACTTGGCTTTAAAGATGTTTATGACCTCCGGGATAAGGACACTGCGACTATAATGGCAAAACAAAGAATGGTGTTTGAAAGCCTATGAGCCTGAGTAATAATGACTCGATGTTATTTATTCCAGGAGAATTGAAGGTATCTTAATTTGCTAGATAGCGAAGCCCTCAATGTTGCAGGAGTCCTGGTGATGAATGATTTCTTTAATGAGAGTGACTACTTTTGTGTTGTTGTAATTGACAATGAGTTTCTCCATTGTGCAATATTGGGTGAGAGTCCCTGAAGATTTTGTCTCTACCCTCTTCTATAGGGACTGTGCTTTTGCATCATCAGCAAAGAAAAGCACCGATACAGATCTCATGTGGAAAATAAGGGATACAGCAGTGATGAAAACTAAAATTTGTTACTACCGGTTCTGTGGGCGTGGCTTGGTGAGGGGGGGGGTAATGTGACTGGGTGGGCGTGGCCAACTTTTTTTTTTTTACTTTTAAAACCATTTTTTCTACAACCTCTTCAGCTGAAGAGGTTGTAAAAAAATGCTTTTAAAAGGCTCTGATGATTAGGCAACACAGCTGGGATCATCAGAGCCTTTTAAAAGCATCTTTTCTACAACCTCTTTGGCCGATGAGGTTGTACAAAAAATGCTTGTAAAAATAATTTTAAAAAGCCTCTGATGATCGCGTGGCTCAGCTGGGCATGGGGGAGGGCAGGGATTTTTGCTACCGGTTCTCTGAACCACCCGCTTCCATTGCTACCGGATCGGGCGATCTGGTCTGAACCGGGAGCATTTCACCCCTAGGATACAGGTAATTCTTAATTTACGACCACAGCTGAGCCCAAAACCTCTGTGGTGAAGTGAGACGTTTGCTAAATGAGCTTTGATCCATTTTATACAACCTTTCCTGCCACATTTGTTAAGTGAATCATTGCGGTTGATAAGTTAGTAACATGGTTGTTAAGGGAATCTGGCTTCCTCATTGACTCTGCTTGTCAGAAGTTCGCAAAAGGAGATCACGTGACCCTGGGACACAGCAAAGGTCATAAATATGAGCCAGTTGCCAAGGATCTGAATTTTGATCACATGACCATGGGGATACCCCAGAAGTCATAAACTGTGAAAAACGGTCATCTAAGTCACATTTTCCAACACTGTTGTAACTTTGAACGGTCACAACACGGACTGGTGTAAGTGGAGGACTACCTGTATAACTCAGACGTCGTCAACTCTTGAACAAGTAAATTGATATAAACATTAAAAAGGAAGGGTGCCATTAAGCAACATTGCTTCACCTTTTCAAGGACCCGAGTTACAGGTGAAAGGTGTCTTACCCTGTTTCAGTGAACCTGCATACAATAGTTTCATAGAGTTTCATGCTCAATTTATTCCCCAAGAATTGAGCAAAATGTCACTTTTAAAACAATGAAGTTCAGATAAAAGGTACTAGATTATGCTTCCTTTCAACCATGTAAAATAAGACACCGATCAAAGGCTGATTGTCCCTTTTTGAAATCAACTTTCTCTTCCTGGCCAAATTTAGAAATACAGCACAGCATTTTCACCCGACCCTTAAAATCCACCCTTAATCCACCCAACCCTTAAAATCTTATCCAAAGAAGTGTTAGCTGAAGAATTTAGATCCTGCCCAAAGGTAAACTGTCTACAAGGGAAACAATTGTCTACAGTAATTTCAAAATGAGCAGAAGGTGATTACGGTTGGGTATAACAATTGGAACAGATATGCCATTATTGTAGGCTGGATGATACCAGACAGAAGTCAATTGTTTGGGCATGTGGTACATGCCAGTACTTAACTTTGTTAATTTAAGCCCAAAACCAAAAGACAGGTTTTCCTATCATGCCCAAACGGAAACAGGTTATAGTAGAAGATTCTATCAGTTTTGTATAACAATAGAGTAGAACAGAACAAGTGTTCCTTAAATTTTTTTCTCTTAGGACCCCTTCCCAGTTTTTAGAAATTACGGAGGACCCCAAAAGAGATTTTGTTATTTGAGTTATATTTATTAAAATTTTAGATTGACACATTTGCTGCCATTACTGCTTTTCATGATTTTTGATGAGATTTTAATATTGTATTATCTTTTCAACATTTCAAGCTGGCTGGCAAACAATTATGAATTTGTGGGGCCCCGAGAGAGGATCTTGAGGAACCCGTAGCAGTCCTTAGACCACACTTTGAAAAATTCCTTCCCCACCCCAAAATAGATAAAAGATATATTTGGCAGTTCAAGCCTCTTAAACAGTATTAAAAAATAAAGCCAGAGCTTTTTAATAACAATTGCAACCCAGCAAACTTTGTATCTTCCTGGAAATTTCAATGGAAACTTTAGGAAATACAAAGCAAATGTCTTCAATTTTGGCCTAGCCCACACAATGACTATGCTAGAGGGTTATGAGGTTCACATCCCAAGCACAACAGATGGTGGGCAGTGAAATTAACTATTTTAATCACTTGCATGGGCTCATTCATATATTCTGGGAGATATTAGAAATGGGACAATAAAAGACACAGGAAGACAAATGGTTGGCAGCGATCATCTTCCAAATGGAAATAAACATAATCAGCCAAACTAAGCACTGATGAGTTGGTGAGTTCAGATTGTGCCCTCTTTGAGTTTGCTGTATCCAGGAAGTGGACAAGTGGAAAAAATTAGCTCTGTATTTAAACAACATAGCTTTGCATCTCAGGAAGTGAACTCTGGTTTCTCTCCAGATCATACATTGTAGACCTTTAGCCTTTTTACTAAAGATTTCTGTGGGGGAGGAAGCCATACACTGGAAAAGAATTCAGTCAATGTCTTCCTCATTAAAGCAGGATTTCTCTCTCTTTCTCTCTCTGAGCATTCATTGATATTCCCAATCTTTAAAAGGCAAAGAGAAATGTATGCAGACCCAGAGTGCCTTTTCCAAAAGGCAACTGGACTGTCTTGATTCTGTATTCCTTTGAAAACATTTTGCTTCTCATCCAGAAAGCTTCTTCAGTTCTAACTGACTGGTGGGGAATGGAAGAATGTCTATTCTTTGCAGGGGCGGGTTCCAAGTTCCGTCGCTACCGGTTCACTTGTGTGCGCGCAGCACTTCTGCCCATGCACAGAAGCTTCTGCGCATGGCAGAAGCATCCGGGCAGGTGGGCGGAGCCTCCTGCCACTGCCGCTACCAGTTTGCGAACCGGTAGCGACCCACCACTGATTCTTTGCATAGATTGTTCCATTCCCCACCGGTCAATTAGGACTGAAGAAGCTTCTTGGATGAGAAGTGAAACATTTTCAAACAAGAAAATCCAGTTGCCTTTTGGAAAAAGCACCTTTAGAACAACCATGACCTGGATGATTGAAAATCTCCATAGACAAATGTACTGTATGCAGAACATTGGTGACTGAAGGCAATGGAAAGTGAAAAAAAAATTAGATTGAAAGAGAGAAAAGACCATTGTTGCTGCAAAAAGATTCTCTTTGAAAGTTGGTAAAAGTTTGCTCCCCCATTCTTTATCCCTGTCCTTACCCATGGCCTTTTCACGTGAGAAACGGAATATATGGAAGATCATAGCACTACACAAAATTGCAGGATGTATTTTTCTACTATTGTATAATCTTCTTTCGAGCCATAAAATTAGCACTTGATTTAATACTCTTGCAGGAACTTAAGGGAGCGATTTCAGTTCATTATATATCGTCAGCATCAGTCAGCTGGGAGACAATGAAGGTGTAAAGAACCCTCAGAAGACTTTCAGAACTGAGAAAAAACACAATTCTCGGTGGCTTGGAGAATTGTCCACAGATGCTATTTGGCAGGTAGGACATGGGCTGTGACAAAAGCATCAGCTGTGGAGTATATATACCATTACATCATAAAAAGCATCTTATGTTTCCACATCTACTTCCACTAAACTTTTCTCAAGAAGGAATTCAGCTGGCTGAATTGATGAATTCCCCTATAAAGTAATACACCAATAGTATCATCCTTTGCCATAATTTCTTTCTAGATCTACCACTGTTTTCTTTAAGTACACTCCAGTGTGCACGAGCACTAGGCAGAGATGGATTGGCTACAGAAAGAGGGAATATTTTATAGAATGGTACAGATATCTACTAGACCAAGGATCTCCAAAGTTGGCAACTTTAAGACTTGTGGACTTCAACTCCCAGAATTCCCCAGCATGCTGGCTGGGAATGCTGGGAGTTGAAGTCCACAAGTCTTAAAGTCGCCAACTTTGGAGACCTCTGTGCTAGACCAAAAATTGCTTTTTATCATTGCTGATTTACAGTAATTATCAGCTGATAGATGTTACAGAGAGAAAGACGATTGTTTACAGGCTTGTATATTTTGTCTGGCAGAGCAATCTTGTCCAAGGCCAAATGGCAAGAAAGTGATTCTTGGTTTTGCCACACTGCTTATGTTAGCAAAATTCACATAAATGCTTGGTTCTTTTTTTTATTTGTTTGTTCATTTGATTGCTTGTTTTCAGGCTGTTAATCTGGTTTTCTAATATTTCAGCTAAGAGAACTGAACCCTGATCAGCAGTGGTGGGTTTCAAATTTTTTTACTACCGGTTCTGTGGGTGTGGCTTGATGGGCAAGGGAAAGATACTGTAAAATCTCCATTCCCACCCCACTCCAGGGGAAGGATACTGTAAAAGCTCCATTCCCTTCCCAATCCAGTGGATGGTTACTGCAAAATCCCCATTTCCTCCTGATCAGTTGGGACTCAGGAGGCAGAGAATAGATGGGGGTGGGGCCAGTCAGAATTTTTACTACTGGTTCTCCGAACTACTCAAAATTTCTGCTACAAGTTCTCCAGAACTGGTCAGAACCTGCTGAAACCCACCTCTGCTGATAAGTTATATTTAAGCAAAGTTGGTTTGTTTTAATATATACATTTCGTACATGCCCACACAAATATACTAACAAAAGACAGGTAATTCTGTAATTAAATCACAAGCAGCATTCCATTGTCCACTCTCTCCTCTATTTTCTCATGGCCCTTTTTTCCTTTTTTTCCCCCTCCAAATGTTCAATTCTCTTCATATCTTAACAACTAATTTTCTTTCCTTTTGAGGCTGGGCAGCTCTCAAACATGTCTCTGAAACTGTATATTTGGCAATCCCCATCTCAGTTTTATAGCGTAGCCTTTTCATATGAAGATATGCAAGGCTTTTAAATGGCCTTTTGTTTAGCTCCTTGCCTGGTTTGATTGTTCCTACTCTTAATAAATGCCTCTCCTTGTTTGGAAAGCCTCCAGTTACCCTCAGGTATTTGGCACTCCTTACAGGCTTAGGAAAGAGTTTCTGAATTAGACTAGATAACCTAAAATCTCAAGCCATTTTAAGGTCTCCATTCCACCCCACTGCATAGGGTAGCCTACATCTTGAAGGATAGATTGAAGCATTAGGACAGCTGTGCTGGGTCACAGCAAAAGAGTATCTAGTCCAACATTGTATTCTTTGTGACAAAATGGGCAGCCAAATGTACCCAAGGAACTGATAATTCAGCTGGGTGATTTTGGCCCAGTCCTCCTCTCTCAGCTCAAGCCACCTCATAGAGTAGTTGTGGGGAAAATAGGAGGAGGAAAGAGTGTGTTTGCCATATTGAGTTACTTATAAAGTAATAAAGGTGGGTTTTAAAAAAAAACCAAATAAATAAATATAAGCAAGATGTGAGGCTGATGCTTCTTATCCATTGGTATTTGGCCTTTCATTCCATTTATTCAATTTTATCTTCCAATACAAGGGGAAGAAATCACTTGTAGTTGGCCATGTTGAATGTTTGTCATCCTTATGGAGTATTAAATATAAAGTTAGGCTTGTCATAACTCTTCAAGTAGCAGGAACATTGTTGTTACCCATTTTTAGTTTACCTTGAGAGAAGATTGTGGCAATTTTTACCAGTATATACATTTTTCTATCTCTCTGTCTATCAACTATCATCTATCAATCTTTTATCAATCATCTATCTATCTCTAACTCTATCTATCTATCTGTCTGTCTGTTTGTCGGTCCGTCCGTCCGTCCGTCCGTCCATCCATCCATCCATCCATCCATCCATCCATCTATCTATCTATCTATCTATCTATCTATCTATCTATCTATCTATCTATCTACCTATGTCTGTCTCTATCTGTCTATCCATCCATCCATCCATCTCTATTGCTATCTATCTATCTATCTATCTATCTATCTATCTATCTATCTATCTCTGTCTGTCTGTCTGTCTGTCTGTCTATCTATCTATCTATTATCTATTATCTATTATCTATCTGTCTATCTGTCTATCTGTCTGTCTGTCTGTCTGTCTCTATCTGTCCGTCCATCCATCCATCCATCCATCCATCTCTATCGCTATGTCTGTCTGTCTGTCTGTCTGTCTATCATCTATCTATCTATCTATCTATCTATCTATCTATCTATCTATCT
>WNWU01014624.1:0-14359 GCA_012654045.1 Ptyas mucosa | reverse complement strand
ATCTATCTATCTATCTATCTATCTATCTATCTATCTATCTATCTCGTATATCTCTCATTATATTTGAACATAGATTACATGCTCTTTCAAAATTGTAAAAAAAAACACAAAACCCAGTCCAAGTACTTTGCTCTCATATAAGATCTATAGTATCCCTATTCTACTTTCAATTCCCTGCATTCATAAATTATAGTAAGCCATCCATTGTTTTAATCACGGAATTTTGGAAAACAAACTTTTATTCCTAATGGGCAAAATGATCTTGATTTGATTTTTTTCTTCTTCTCTAAGTCTTCATTTTTTAGTTGCCTCGTATCAGTAGTTCCATTAGAAATATTGTTAAACTACCTACCTGGGCATCATCTTAGGCTACATTTGCAATCAATAAGCCAAAAATAAACCATGAATGTAAGATGTTCCGTGTTCTAAATCAACCTATACCCCTTCCCCCTAGCCCCTATTGGCACATTCTGCAGAAATGTAAACCAAAAATAAATAGCCACTTGGAAAGAACAGAAGGTTTTGGGTTGTTGTTGTTTTTTTTTTTGCATGGGCAAGCTATAATTCTGGCACTGAGAACAAATCCCTGGACTTAGTGTTTGCTCACAAGCTCCTCATCCTATAAATTCTGTGTGTTCCTTCCTCTTTTACAGATGGTGTACCTCAAAGTTCTTGTGAAAACAAAACAAAAAAGATTAACTTAAATTCTTCATACTGCTGGCCTCTTGTGGGGCAAAGCAAGAGAGAACCACTGAGAAAATTTACCAACGGTTGTTTCCTATGAAAACATTCTCTAATCAAGCCCATGATCCTGGCCAGAAGCTGAGACATGACATATATCCACAATCAAAGAAAAATCTGAAAAGAAATTTCAAGTAATATTTTGATAGATGGTCTTGGAGGAAACAAATATCCCCCACTGATCTATATTATTCATAAGATATCAAAAATTCCCAGGAAGGAATAGTATGGTATAGTCTGTCTCAAAACGTTAAGATCGTTTGAGAAGAAACTGTCAACGAGATATAAAACTAACGGCACCAAAAAAAAATGGGAAGTCTTCTTTCCCATTACAGATGCATCTAAAGAATTTTCTTCCAGCTGTTTTCTTTATTAGTACTGTAAGTTAACAAATATTTTGGGCCCCAAATCCCCAAAATCGAGATTGGCATAAACATCTTGTTTAAAGAGCCCAGGGATGAGAGAATTCCAGTCGTCTTTTGAAAGATGCACCTGCATTTGTTGAGGGACTGAGAGAGTAGCACAGGAAAGGGATAAGGAAGAAACTTTGCCAGCTAATCGTCTTGACTTGGGGATGACAGCCCTTCATGAATGCCTGGGATTGCTTTCCTCCTTTCAACGATTTTCTGTGCAACAATTCATCTTTTTATCTCCTTTGTTCTTTTGTAGTCCGTTTATAAATTAATACGTAAAGAAACACATGAGAAATCTGTGTTAGAATTCTAATTCCCCGTATATCTCCACAGCAATATACTGCAGTTCTGATTCAAGCTTGTGAGTCAGCACTGTGGAAACCGGGGGCCTCTTTTAAACATGAGGGATATGAAAGAATTTCATAAATAATTCCACTGGAAATGAAATGGAGCATTCTGTTCCCTCTAGATAACACGGTGTCAGAGATGCATCTAATTTTAATCTTGCCATCGAAAAGATGCCTGAAAAAAAGGTACACAATTGAAAGTTAGACGCAAACGGCGGTGGTTCTCTTTTAAAAGACGGCTTATATTAAGGAAATTTATATTTTAAAATTCTTCATTTGGAAGAGGTACGAATCCCAGGGTAACAGTGCAGGGATTTGCATTTTTTAGAAATTAGGCTAGAAACTGTGAGAAATATGCTTATAAATCCAATTGTTCTCAACCTGTGCTCTGTGGATCCCTGGGGGGGACATGATGTCATCATAGGGGGTCTGTGATGGCTTGAAGAAACGTTATGATTTAAATGTTAAGTCCATGGCCATGGTCTGTGACCACAAAAGGTATTTAAAGGGGGGTCGTGGTGAAGAAAAAGTTGAGAACCACTGCTATAAACTGTCTCTAACGGTAAAGGTAAAGGTTCCCCTCGCACATATGTGCTAGTTGTTCCCAACTCTAGGGTGCTCATCTCTGTTTCAAAGCCGAAGAGCCAGTGGTGTCCGAAGATGTCTCCGGGGTCATGTGGCCGGCATGACTAAATGCCAAAGGCGCACGGAATGCTGTTACTTTCCCACCAAAGGTGGCCCCTATTTTTCTACTTGTATTTTTTACGTGCTTTCGAACTGCTAGGTTGGCAGAAGCTGGGACAAGTAACGGGAGCTCACTCCATTACACTGCACTAGGGATTTGAACCGCTGAACTGCCGACCTTTTGATCGACAATCTCAACATCTTAGCCACTGAGCCACTGCGTCCCTAAAACTGTCTCTACATGTTGGTAAATATAAACCAATATTCACATGACACTGTCACAAAATTTGATTTCATGGAATAATCCTGTTATTTATTCAATCATTGCCAATAATGGTGGAGGAATTTTTGTTACCTGCTTTTCTCCAATTTTTTGCTTCTCTATCAGAAAACTGCCTAGAGGAGTAATTGGATTTTTGGAGGATTGGAAGTACACAACTCTATCAGAATCCCAGTTGTACATATGGCAACCTGGCACTCCATTCCTTTTGAGAATCCATACAATTTGTTTAATGTGCATGTACAGAAGACTGCATCATGATCAGATCAGTAGAAGTATTTACTCCAAAATGTCTATGGAAATTTTCGATCATCCAGGTCATGGTTGTCCCAAAGGTGCTTTCTCAAGAGACAACTGGACTTTCTGGTGCTTCTTTGAAGATGTTTCGCCTTTCATCCAAGAAGCTTCTTCAGTTTCAGCTTCAGCTGAAGAAGCTTCTTGAATGAGAAGCAAAACGTCTTCAAACAAAAATTAGAAAGAACAGTTGCCTCTTCAAAAAGCATCTTTGGGATTTACTCCGAAACCTTATTTCATCACCCTTATAACCTTCACTAATTCTCCTGGACCCACAACAATCTGGATGAGTATCAATTCATATCTTCTGAAATACTTTTCACTTCCTTTCTTATATCTATTAACATCAATACAAAAATTGGGCTCCTTAATCTACACCTATTGGTAGTCCTTGACATATGACCGTAATGGAACCTGCCATACGGTTATATGTTGTGGTAGTCATAAATTGGGTTGTTCATGTGACTGCCCTGATTTTGCAACCTTTTTATGTTTTTGCTGTAGCAATTAACTTAATTGAAATAGTGAAATAGCCGTTAAGTGAATTCATGGTTCTCTATGGGGCCAATTTTGCCAAAAATTGAAAGTAACTGTCGGTCTTCAGCATACAGTTGTAAAATGCGGTCGTGTGATACAGGACACTGCAAACCGCCATAAATGTAGCTGTGTTGCCGAGTGCCTGAAGTGTGGTCATGTGATTGCAGGAGGGCCCTGATGATCAGAACTTCAGAACTGGGTTGTAAGTAGCCCCCAAGTAGGTGCGTCATAATGTTGAAAAGTCACTAAGCAACTGGCTGTAAATCAAGGACTAACTGTATTGTATTTTTCCCCCTTTCTCTTAGTTTCAGACACAACCTAGATATTTATAGGCCATTTCTTGCATTCATTAAGTTATGTTCTTTGCTATTGTTCAGGTCAAACTGCAGTCTTGCATATTCCATTCTTGTTCTCAGATAGCTCAGGGGGGGGGGGAAAAATCCGCTTGCAGCATTCCTTGCTAACAATAAATATTGTAGTAGTCTTTTTTGTATTTTGACCAGCATTTACAACTGGAACCAAAGTCCAGGAGCCGTGGTAGCACAGTGGTTAGAATGAAGTATTGCAGGCTAATTCTGCTGACTGCCGACTGCCGATTGCCAGCAGTTCGAATTTCACTGGCTCAAAGCCTTCCATCTTTCCAAGATTGGTAAAATGAGGACCCAGATAGTTGGGGCAATAAACTGACTCTATAAACCGCTTAGAGAGGTTGTGAAGTGGTATATAAGTCTAAGTGCTATTGCTATTCCCCCCCCCCCACCCCAAAGCATACTCATACTATTTTTGCAGTTTACACCTTGCAAACTAATATACTATGGAAAGTAGGAGTTATCTGCAATTACTGGTATACTCTTAGGATACAAAACTGAGCAAACTGTAGATCAGCTAATGTTGAAACCATTTTGTAAACACAACTATACTGTTGCAAAAACTGTGATTGTTTACAGTATCTGTGGGACTAAATCCATTCTCCATGTTTCCAATTATGTAGTCTCACTGCCTCACATTGTTCCCAGAGTTTGTGCCATGATTGCATCTCTGCTTTATATATATCTAGAATAACAATACCGGTTAGGAATATACATGCAACCAAGGACACCCATTTCTGTTTGCAAGTTGGTCCTTCATGCTGAAATAAGGATTGTTGTAAACGGATGGTGTCCAGTTCAATGTAACATGATGATGTCCGGTTCAATGTAACATAATCCATCCAATGAGCTACATTTACAAGGCTTTCCATTCATAATTCTCAGGAATGGAAAGGCATGTCAGCATCCTTCCCCCATAATCAAGGTGCCTCTATAAAACTAAAAGCATCACAAACAACACTGAACAAATGGCAGCGCACAGAACTGATCGATAAACTGGTGCCATTTCATGGACCTCTGGAACAGACACTGGCTGAAATCTTTAAGGGTAGCTCCATTTGTTCTAAAAGACAAATTTAACTAAAAATGCTTCCATTTTAATTTTTGTCAATTCTGACTCTTTTCAAATGAACGTCCTTTTAGATTGCTGTAAATGCATATTATTTGAACAAAAGCAAGCAGAAACGAGAAAGAGTTAACTTTTTATGTTGGCTTTCAGTACCATCAATCATGATGTTTATCTGCAAAGGAGCCTGGAAAATGTTCTGTAGGGTTTTGCTCAACGTGGAAAGTGGATTCCAGAAGATAGTGCTGAAGAAACCATGCTCCTGGCTTTTGGGGTTCCATAAAATTCTTATTTGCCCTCCATGCTCCAAAAGAGATCATTGAGGATATGGAACAAAACTCTAGCATTTACAAGATAGCTAGTACTTTCTCTCCTTTTAATCGAATTCAGGGGCCTGAAATCAGTGCCTGAATATGATTGTCAAGCTTCTGACTGGTGAACCCAAGCAAGCAAGCAAATCGAGATGATCAGATCTTTCTAAGAATAGCTTTATTGAGTACATTATTTCAGCACACATGCAACCAAAACCAACTCTAACTATTTCCCACGGTTTTTTGCATAATTAAATAACAGTTATTTCCTTCCTCTCTTTGGCACAGGTCACATTGTCCAATTAGGTGCTCTGGTGTCTCCAGGGTAACTCCTTCAAGTCTCTGGCAAACACCTGTTGAGATGACCTTGGTTCCCATGGAGCCCAATAACCATTCCAAATAATGGTTGTTATTGTCTGGTCTGACATTCCAACCCTCCCCCATTTTGTGGGGGCAAGCTGAGAAATGAAAAGATGGCTCTGTGACAGCATCAGAGGTGGGTTTCACATAATTTTACCACCGGTTCATCGCACACTGAAAATGTGAGCATGCACCAGTGGTGGCTTGCCCCCGGTTAACACCGGTTCGCAAGAACCAGTAATAAAACCGGTGGGAGGCCCTGCCCACCGCCCCGGATGTCATCATCAGTGATCTGCGCGATCCCGTTGCGAACCGGTAGTAAAGGTAAGTAGAACCCAACCCTGGTGTGCGCTTGTGTACATGCTTAGAAAAGTGCATGACCGTGCGCGCAGATTGCATGCATGTGCGCGGCTTAGAAAATGTGGCTAAATAGGACGGTATAGCGCCAGGGCGCATGGGTGGGCCCACAGGTCGCCACTACTGGTTCACTCAAATCAGTCCGAACTGGTTGAATACCACCACTGGACAGCATAATATTTTTTGAAGTTGACAATGGTATTAGGATCATTGAAAGCTATTTTTTAAAAAAACCCTGAAGTTTGTCTTGCTGGAATAGATTGCCTTCTCCTTCCTCCTCCTCTCCCTAAGGTTCATGACAAGGATTTTCAGAAGGGATTTGCCATTGCCTCATTCCTAGGGCTGAGAGAGAGTAATTGGCATAAGGCAGGACAAACTCAGGTTCTCCCAATTTCTCATCTTAATTACCACACCAAACTGGCTGTCTTCTTAAGAATTACTAACTGAGACTGCTATGACATTTGAAACACTTCAGGAGATTTTTGAAGAATGGGGTCAAAAACTAGCAGCTTCATTCTCAGCGATGTTGCATGATTCTATGAATAGGCTGTGTCCAAAAATATTTTTAAAAAAGAAATTACTGATGTGAAAGAGAACATCTTGGACAATTTTCAAGATAAAGAGATGAAACAAATTATGCCTGAGGCAGAAATATCAGAATATAAAGATTTTATAGAAGTACTGAAAAATGAAAAAAAAAGGACTATAAAATAGAGTGGAATAGTGCTGGGATTCAAATAATTTAACAACCGGTTCTCTGCTGTAATGACTGGCTGGGTGGTCATGTGACTGGATGGGCATTAGGAAATTTCTACTTAGTCCAACTCACAATAAAATAGCACTGTTCCAATATATAGAATAGAATAGAATAGAATAGAATAGAATAGAATAGAATAGAATAGAATAGAATAGAATAGAATAGAATAGAATAGTTGGAAGGGACCTTGGAGGTCTTCTAGTCCAACCCCCTGCTTAGGCAGGATATCCTACACCACTTCAGACAAATGGTTATCCAATCTCTTCTTTAAAACTTCCAGTGTTGAAGCATTTACAACTTCTGGAGACAAGTTGTTCCACTGATTAATTGTTCTGTCAGGAAATTTGAGAGGCTCCTACAAAAATAACAGGGTCAATCTACTTTCCAAAGCACCAAAAGGCACAATAAGAAACAATGGATGGAAACTTACCAAAGAGAGAAGCAACCTAGGACTAACAAGAAATTTCCTAAGTGTGAGACCAATCAACCAATGGAATAGCTTGCCTTCAGAAGTTGTGGGTGCCCTATCACACACAAGCAACAGAGTTACAAGATAATTTGAAATCTTTACAGTCTGATACTGTAAGCTAACTCTTAAATGCTGAAAATGTGGGATCAAAATACATAAACATAGAAACAGCATTGCAACCCTATTCCAAATTAATAAAATCTAAAAAGTCATAAGAACTCTGACAAGAAACTCCTGCTCTGTATTAACATTTTAAAAACTCCTTTCCTGGCCCAATCCTGTCAAGAACAAGGAGAGATTCAACCTGAAAATAAAGAGAAATTTTCTGACAGTGAGAACAATCAATCAATGGAACAGTTTGCCTTCAATGGTTGTGGGAGCTTCATCACTGGAAGCTTTCAAGAAGAGATTGGACTGCGATTTGTCAGAAAAGGTGTAGGGTCTCCTGCTTGGGTGGGGGGTTGGACTAAATGACCTACAAGGTCCCTTCCAACTCTGTTAATCTGTATGATTTGTAAATTTCTATTGATTATGTGCTGGCTGCATTCCTGTGGTATTGTTATCGCAACTAAGTATTTGCCTGTTAAATGGTTCTTGGCTGTCTGCCCGGAGTTATTAACTGAAGGGAGAGAGAAGAAAAAAAACACCTCTCTTTCACTTTATTTTCCCCCCTGAGTTTTAAAGGAGCTAGAATTTTTCTGCTGAGGATATGGCTATGTGGTTATTTCTTCTTTTTCTTTTCCCTTTCCTTTAAAAATTGAATAAGAATCAAATCCCATAATAGCATCTGAATGAATTATAGATTGAAAAGGAATACAAAGATGGTTTGTTTGATCAAGATTAATATAATATATATAGTGTGTGTGATTTACATTACTTTATAAAGTGAAAATTGTACACTTTGGCTTTGAGAAGATTGTTTGATCAAGGAATAGGACAAAGTTCATCATTTTATGTCTACATTAATTCAACATGATAGTAATGCTCATTAATTATTTTGCCTTTCTACTGGCTTTGAGAGATGCTTTAGATTTTGTTTTGTCTTTCAGAAATGATTTAATTGTTGGATTAATAGTAATATGCACATTTACTAAGGCACAATGCAAAACAAAGAAATCAACAGATTAATTATAAACTACTCCCTAAAATTTATTTCTGAACTCCTAGGCAACTACTGAGACTGAAACAACTACAAGTAGTCCTCGATTTACAACAGTCCATTTAGTGACCATTTGAAGTTACAGCAGCAGTGAAAAAAAGTGACTTATGAGCATTTTTCACACCTCTGACCATTGCAGCATCCCCATAGTCACATGATCAAAATTCAGATGCTTGGCAACTGACTCATATTTATGTCAGTTGCAGTGTCCTGGGGTCATATGATCACTTTTTGCAACCTTCTGATCAGCAAACTCAATGGAGAAGTCAGATTTACTTAACAACCGTGTTACTGTCTTAACAACTGCAGTGATTGACTTAACAACTGTGGCAAGAAAGGTGGTAAAATGGAGCAAAACTCACTTGAGAAATGTTTCACTTAACAACAGAAAAGTTGGGCTCATTTGTGGTCTTAAGTTGCGGCGTACCTGTAACACATTTAAATCAATGTCTTGGAAGGATCACGTTTATATGATCAGGGGTGTCAAACTCGATTTCATTGAGGGCCACATCAGGGTTGCATTTGACCTCGGGTGGGGCAGGGCGTGGCCAGGGTGGATGTGGCCAGCTCAATGTCACTCCTGTTGGGGGCACCTGTGGTGGCCTGAGCACTCTGCCAGCAAAAACGGGCTCCTGAGCTCCATTTTCGGGTGCCACAGCCTCCTGCAACCCTCTGCCAGTGAAAATGGAGCTTGGGAGGGCCGCATGTGGCAGAGGGTTGCAGGAGGCCATGACACCCAAAAACAGAGCTCAGGAGCCTGTTTTTGCTGGCAGAAGCACCGCAGACAGATCCTTCACTGTTTCCAGAGTGGCCCTGTGGAAAGTATTCTGCGGGCCAGATCCGGCCCCTGGGCCTTGAGTTTGAGACCCCTGATGTAGTTCTATAATAATTCAAAACAGGTCTTGGCCTGACTTCTTCAATGAGCAACACTCCACTCTACTTCTCACAGACTGTAATTGCACCAGGTGTAAGCACCTTCTGAACAGGTGTAGTATTGCTCATTAAAGCAAACTGCTATTAAAAACACAGTTGTAATCAGCTTTGAAAAGTTTTCAACCTTAGATCCATCTTGTAGGCCAATGGTGGGTTGCCCCTGGTTCAGACCAGTTCACAAGAACCGGTAATAAAACCGGCGGGAGGCCCCGCCCACCGCCCCGGATGTCATCAGCGATCCCATTGCGAACCGGTGGTAAAGGTACAGTAAGTAGAACCCACCCCTGTTGTAGGTGTTGTGTGAAGAGGAACCCATCGTAGAATGGGTCTATACATCGGAGCTCGAAGTCTACGCCATGTTTTCTCAGTCCACCTTTAGATGTAGGATGTTTGCGTTAGATATTCTTAGCAACAGCCACACTAGTGGGCGGGAATTGCGGCAATTAAAATCAACCCATCAGAAGAGCATCTAGGTTGGGAAAGAATGACCTGCATGTCCCCAAGGCTTAAAACCTACACCGTTCTAGAATGTGTGAAGTCGGCATAAAGATCTGTAAATGCATTGATGTTTGGTGCACGGCCTGAGGCATTTCCCTGCAGCCCTTGCTGTTGCTGATTCTTCTTCCTGCAGTGCCTGCGTATAGAAAAGAAATATGAGAAAGAGACTTCTGATACAGAGCCTGTTCCATATCTGATTAGTCAGGCTTTATTCCTGGGATGCCCTCTAGCTTAAAGTTTGTAAGTCTTTTCTCCTAAAGGTCAGTGTGCTCTTTGCACATTGCCTGGGGTGGAGGTGGGGGCATTTATTATGGAGGAAACCAGAAAGAACAAAAAAAGAAAAAAGCCACTAAGAATTATTAGAAGCTGTCAGAAATGAAAAAGAAGGAAGTATGCAAGAGAAAGCTGTTTATTGAAAATGGCTTCTCGAACAAAGGTCAGCAGTGCAGCCAGGGAGGTCTCCTGTTCATCCCTTCAGCTGGTGGGAGTGGGAATTCCCAATAGAGTTCAAAAGATTTATGTGCATCCAGACACTATCAAATGATGGGAAAATGGATCGCATTGGAAGGCAAGGCAGAGTTTGGAAAGCTGGGGTCAGGCAGTGGATATTAAAGGTCAAAGCTATCCTACTGACGTGAAAGACCCTAATAATGGAATGTTTTCTTTTATTATCATCTAGATACACATCTCAAAGTAAATAGAATAATGTAAGCGTTTTCCCTCTTGCCCTTCTCATTCTCCTATGGAATGCCCAAGTGCTTTCTGGCTGTATTTATTTTAGGCCTTTCCCAATAATTGTCTTCCAGCCTAGATTTGGAACTGGAAGCTTTGACCGGAATAGAATCTATTGGGGTGCAGGATATATAGTGCCGCAGCAACCCTACATCAGAAGGCTGAACCTTCTACTGGTGTCGCATTTGTTAATACTGGTTTACTTATTTTTATAAAGCAATGTACTTTTCATGAGGAATAAAGTACCATATTTTCTGGCGTATAAGACTACTTTTTAACACAGGAAAATCCTCTCAAAAGTCGGGGGTTGTCTTATACGCCAGGTATAAGCTACCGACGCTCCAACTTCCCCAGCTGACCCCCGGTGATGGCGAGCCCCAGCTGTCTGGGGAAGTCGGAACGTCGGTAATATCCACTTGGATGCCTGGGATGGTGGGGGAAGCTCCGCGCAGCAACCAGCTGGGTCCAGCATTCAGCGGCATGCAGCCTTGACGAGATCAGCACAGCTTCCCGAATCTGAGTTGCCGGCGCTGACCAATGGCGCTACAGGAGCGCCGACAACATTGAGGAGTAGTCTTTTACGGCGAATATAGCCCAAACTCTATATTTTAATAGGAAAAGTAGGGGGTCGTCTTATACGCCCAGTCGTCTTATACGCCGGAAAATATGGTAATGTGCCTTTCATGAGAAATATTTTTCCCAGGGCGACTCAGAAGGTTGAAAAACTCAGCTCAATTAAAAACAGCAGTTTTAAAAATTCCAATGGGCAGACACTAATGATTTTTAAGCTGCCCAAATTGAAAAAGCGAAAGCAATGAAATCAGCTAGGAATCGACATCGCAGCGTATTAGCTGACTGAAAATATTGGCCTTGGAGAATAAATAAAAGCATTGGCGATATACCGGGAGTATGTGTCAAAAATATTTAACTTGGGCAAAGCGTTACAGGATTTAGGAATGCCACACTTTTCTTGGCAAGTTTTCTGCTGTGGTTCAGCTCGCAAAGGTAACCTTGAGAAACAGCCCCCTCCCCCAAAATCTACAAAAGTTTGAGAAACAAAGTCTGGGATTGTTCATTTATCAGGATGCAATGACACTAGAAGTAAACTGCCTATGTTTTATTCCTTGGACTAAACTCTGACCTGGAAGAAAAAGGAACCAGAGTAAACATATAGGACATATAGTAAACATACAGTAAACCATAATATGGGCAGATGGATTTTTTTGGTAAATACCTACTTCCTGACAACCTCTTCTTTCTAAACAGACATTAAACACAGTTGAATAAGTATGTTAGACTTTTTAATTTCGTATCTGCCCTGTGTAATTTATACAGTAGCATATAAATATCCTGTGTCATCCTGATTGTTCTAAACTTTCTGTGGATCATGTTTAAGGCTGCTCTGTGTTTATTAAGATCTACTTGGATTGAGGACGACTTCCGGCTCCAGATGGCAGCAGACGTTGTTTGGGTTCTTTGCCCCAGCGTCTGAATCCCCCCCCCGCTTGGAGGCCCCTCGGGGCCGGGTGCCCTGGTTTGGGGGTACCCGCCGTTAAGGGCGGCTCGCCAGGGGTCCCCTGCCTCAATTCCAGGGGCTGGGCGGCCAATGCTGGCGCGCCCGAGGCTCCAGCGAGTGTGGGCAGCACGCAGCGGCCATTCCAAGGCCGTTACGTGCCTATGTGCCTGTAGGACCCGGTGTATATCGAAATTAAGGCAGCAGGTAAAGAGGCGATCGGAAGAGGAAGAGATGCAGGCCGGAGAATAATTAGAAAAGGAGAGACTTTGACTGGCGAAGCAACGAGGCGTCCTGTGGGTGAGAGGGGGGGGGCTGAAGTTTCTCCCCCCCCCTTGCAGCTGGGAAGGGCGCCGTAGTTGAGAAGAAAGAGCGAGAAAAAATAAGGAGACCTCTTACTTTACTGATTTTTTGTGGAGAATGGTGGAGGCAGAATTTGGGAAGGGAGGCTGGAGCCCTCTGTCCTTCTGGAGAAACATGGCTGGAGCTTGATTTCCTGCTTCTTTGTATATAATTGATGACATCACCCACCGCTGGTTTCCTGTTTGACCTACTCTACAAGCCGGACTCGTTGCTCCTGTGAGCGCCCTCTGGTGGATCGTGAGGGAAAAGAGCTGATTTTTAAGAGAACCTTCTCCTTCTGGATGCTTGTGCCTACCTGAGGACCTCTCATTCTTTATTACTGTAAGATGGCTAAAGGACAAAGACCAGCCGCAGCTGACATTGAAAACATTTTGCAGAAATTGGCAAAATTGGATGAGAAACTTGATAAACTTGATATCTTGCAAAAAGGGCAATTGGAAATAAAATCTGAAATGGTAGTTATGAAAAAAGATTTAAGTGCTGTTCAACAGGTGGTTGAGGACAACAAGAAAAAGGTGGGAGGTTTGGAGGGGGAGGTGCGGGCAATCCAGAAGAGGGAAGAAATGAGAGGAAATGTAATTTTAACTTCGCAGCTGGATAGAATGTCTTATTTTCTCAGGTTTCAAAATGTGGAAGAAGTGGACCAGGAAGATCTCCGAGAAGTGATGGTTAAATTGTTGGGCGAATTTATTGAAAGAGGTCTGGATTTTATGAGATGGGACATGGATCTAGTTTATAGAGTAAATTCACAATATGCAATTTTACATAGTGTCCCAAGAGAGGTCCACATTAAATTTGTGAGAAGGGAAACGAGAGATGAAATACTGAGAACTCAAAGATCGGGGGCGCTGATGTACAGGGGCAAGGAGGTCACCATTTTGAAGCAGATCCCTAGACAGGTACGAGAATCAAGAAGAAATTATTATTTTTTATCAAGTAAATTGTACCTTAAGGGAATAGGCTTCAGGTGGTTGATGCCGGAAGGTTTGATGATTTTCTGGGAGGGCAGTAGGAAGAAAATTAATAGTGTGATGGAGGCTCAGGCCTACCTGGAGCAACATAAGACCCTCCTAGAGGGTGAAGATACAGGAACCGAGGAAGGGGAGGTATTAGATGATCAAGGGCAAGGCCGTGGCGGTCCAGGAGGAAGGGGGTGCTAAGGCCAAAACCTTGAGATCTAGAACCAAGAAATGATGAAGTGAGAGGAATATATTATTTTGTGCCTTTTATGTTATCTCTTATTTTTGTAAACTTTAATATTACTCTGGATATTGAATTGATATTTTTATATAAATCCGGTTGCTAAATTTGTAATTTTAATAAGGGAAGATCTGCTGTATGTGAAAAAAAAGTAATTATATATTATCTTTGTAAAAGGATAATGAAAATTCTACATATTGTAAGCGATAATATTGTTTATTTTTAACCAATAAAAACTTTTATAACATAAAAAAAAAAGATCTACTTGGATTCAACTCTGATCTGTAACAAAAGATAATTTAATCTATTGCAAGGAACACATATTTCCCCCCCCCCCCCCAACGTGGTTAGTCTCAATTTTTGGTAAATATTTACTTCTTCATAAAGTTTTCCTCTCCAAGTTTTAAAAGGGTATAATGATTTGGTTTCTGGGGTCAGATAACCAAAACTAAAAAAATATATTCTTTTTTGGAAAATGCAAATGGAAGAAGGATTTTTAAAAACGCAACTTTTCTCGCACACTCTTTATTGATGGAATGAGTATACGCTTTTGAATTCAACTACATTTAAATCATTAGTGTTTTTCAATGTATTATTTGTATGATGGGATTCTATCAGTAATGTTTCCAGTCTAGCCTGCAGCAATTGAATAAAAGGCTGAGACATTCGAGAAATTGTGGAGAAATTTTTGATAACAAATTAGCTGATGTAATTACTTATATGGATGCATTCTTAATTCCCTTCTTAATTCTGAAGAGGCCTAAAACTTGAGACCTGCTCAAGTGACATTAGTTCTTCAGTCATACTTTTTCCAACCTGATGCTCTTAAAATGAGGTAATACTAAACAACCAGAGAATTCCTAACTAAAATGTTCCACAGAAATAGCTTGAGGAAAACTACTTAAAACATTTTACCTGTGGCTAAGGTTGTCTTTCTTTCTTTCTTTCTTTCTTTCTTTCTTTCTTTCTTTCTTTCT
>WNWU01014609.1:0-27214 GCA_012654045.1 Ptyas mucosa | reverse complement strand
CTCCCCTCCCCTCCCCTCCCCTCCCCTCCCCTCCCCTCCTCCCATTCTATTCTGTGAATTCAGCTTGTAATAAACACCAAATATGATACATACAACATACAGAAGATTTTATCATTACATTACATATAAAGGAGTACATGTAGTCCTCAACTTACAACCACAAGTGAGTCCAAAATGCCTTTAAAAGCCTCTGGCAATCCCAGCTGAGTTGCCTGATCGTCAGAGGCTTTTAAAAGCATTTTTTTCTGCAACCACTTAAAAGTTGTAGAAAAAATGCTTTTAAAAGTAAAAAAAAAAGGCCACGCCCACCCAGTCACATTATCCCCCCACCAAGCCACACCCACAAAATAAGCCACGCCCACAGAACCGGTAGTAAAAAAATTTAGAACCCACCCCTGCTCAAAATGAAAATTTGTTTGCATAAATAATTATAATTCTGGCTTAAAGGCTGGCCCTTTGAAGCCCCGCAGCAAGAGTTTAAACAGTTTTTTTCCCCTCTAGCTGATCAGCTGGGACTCAGGAGGCAGCAATAGATTGGGGGTGTGGCCAAATAAAAGGTAAGAATAATGCAGGGGAGGGGCAGAACCGGTTCGTTGACATCATCACCGCTACCGGCTCGGTGGAACCGGGAGGAACCCACCACTGCCCCTACCCAATCACAACAGGGACATTTAAATACTGTAAGGACTTTCCGATGTGGTAAAAAGGAATTTCTCATAAGCAGTTTTGGATAATGAAGGAAAAAATTTGGGGAATCCTTGGTAAATAGAAGTACCGGTTGTAACTTCAGTTGAGATCTGCTTGTCAAACTGAATTTAAAACTAGCCACTGAGCACGCAACTCTTTTCCTGTATACTATGTTCCTTTCAGGTGAGTTGCCAAAGCTCAAGAGAAAATATAACCTGTTTGAAAGATGTTTCCTGGGTATTCTGCCACCTTCTGGGCATTTTAGAAATCGTAGAGGGGCATGTCAATTGTATCTAAAAATAGGCATCTGGTGGCACCTTTTTAGATTAACACTTTTTATTAAAATGTATGTCCTTTCATGAGTTTCTTCCTGACTTCTGGGAATTGAAAATCTAGCGGGCAGCCCTGCAGAATCCATGCATGAGGCTTTCTGAAAATGTTTTCAGCTGCTTATCCTTATGACATTTTTCTTCCATGGTAGCTTTCGATCCTGATTTCTTATTTCTTCACAGCATCTACGTGGAGGAACTTTCCATCATTTTCTGTAGCTTTATTTATTTTTTACCATTATTGTCCATGATATAATGTTGGTATAAACCCAAGTCCTAAGCAATTAAAGCCGCTGCAATTTAAAGATATTTTCTACTTCTTTGGCCGGAGCAAGTGGTTCTGCCAACTTTTAAAGAGGTGCTGCTTTACCACCTCCTCAAGAAACCATCACTGGATCCAATTGTTCATGACAATCTTTATCCAGTCTCCAGCCTTCCCTATATAGGTGGTTGGTTTGCGGCTTCAGAAGACCCTGGAAGAAACA
Source organism: Ptyas mucosa (assembly GCA_012654045.1). Lineage (NCBI taxonomy): Eukaryota > Metazoa > Chordata > Lepidosauria > Squamata > Colubridae > Ptyas > Ptyas mucosa. Next base: position 25,713 of record WNWU01014609.1, on the reverse strand, counting down.
AATTAACCAGGAGTCATTTCAGACAAGATATAGTCAGCAGGATTGCAGTAGGGGTGGTGCACCCATCCTTGTTGTACATATTGCTGCAGTATCAGTTTACATCAGTGGTGAAATCCAATTTTTTTTTACTACTGATTCTGTGGGTGTGGCTTGATAGGCATGGCAGGGGAAGGATATTGCAAAATCTCCATTCCCACCCCACTCCTGGGGGAAGGATATTGCAAAATCTCCATTCCCACCCCACTCTGGGGCCAGCCAGAGATGGTATTAGCCGGTTCTCCGAACTGCTCAAAATTTTCACTACCGGTTCTCCAGAACCTGCTGGATTTCACCCTTGGTTTACATACTAAGTTAGAGGCTCAGAGTCTTGATTGTCAGTTGGCTGTCCATACAAATTGATTAAACAAATTGACTGATGGTAAAATAATATTTTCATTTTATATGAGCCTTTGTTTCTTGCTTCCAGTTCTAAAATCTAAACCATCAACTATTTCCCCTCAAACCCCCCCCCAGCTTTCCCACTTTCTTCCCCATTTTCAGCCTTTCTTTTCCTTCTTGCTTGCTAAATTTGCTGCCTTACAGTCCTTGCATAATTCTACCCCTTTCCATTCATTCCACTCCGCTACTAGAATGTCCCCACGATGAGATAGGCGGCATTTTTTTTTTTCACAAAATAAAATTTATGTATCTAATTTGTATAACCGACCATCTCACCAAAAGCTACTCTGGACAGCATACAACAAAGCTAGGAGCAATAAATATCCCCATTTAAAACTATTTTTTTTAAAAAAAAACCAAAACAAAGAAATAACAAAGGGATGTTAACAGCCACCTCACAAATTCACCTATCCCTGGGATCTCCAAAGTTGCTGGCACAACCAGGTCTTAACCATTTCTTGATTGTCATGTTTTAACGTCTTCCTCTCCTCTACCTTACTAACTGGGTTCATCCTCTGTTTTCAAAAAGCCATCCTTTGAATCATTTTTCTTCTCAGCAGCTGCTCTAATTTGCCTTTAAATTGCAGAAAGCAGCTGCTTTTTTCCACTTCTACAAAAATTTTACTGTCTTGGTCTCCCTTGTTCTCTCTCTTGAGCTGGTTTCTACTCTGAAACTGTCCTCATTAAAAGTACAGTTGGGCTCCCCAGTGCTAAATTCAAAGAGCTCTGTTCCTTCGTTATCTCTGACTTCTAGCTGCCTTTTATCTGATTAAGGTTTCTGTTCCTCACAAAATGTTTAACCTGTTATTGAATGAAATCACATTTCTGGTTTTATACAATATATTGAAACTTAAATTAACCAAACAAAGGAGTTCTCAATAGGTTGTGCATAAAATTAAACTAATTAAGCATAGCATGTTATGCAAATATAGCTGCTAGGTCTCTAATTGACCTAATTAACCATTTTGTGTGACTATAGCCATTTTTAAACCATTTTATTCCCTATTTGTCCTCTTTTTTTTCATATTTGCACCAAAGCCTGAAAAAGGATGCAGCTGCTTTAAAAGGATGAACTGCAATTTACACTTTCCTGGATCTCAATGGTTCTCTACTTAGGTGACTGTCTTCTTATATACCCGTGATGGCGAATCTATGGCACGCGTGGCAGAGGTGGCACGCAGTGCCCTCTCTGATGGCACATGAGCTGTTGCCCCAGTTCAGCTCTGCTGTGCATGCGTGCGTGCCTTCTGCCGGCCAGCTGGTCTTCAGGTCTCTGCCGTAGATGCGCGGGGGGCTTGTGCGCATGTGGGGGGGCACATGCGGGGGAGCAGAGCATGCACACACATTGCATTTTAAGGGTTTGTGTGGTTTGGGCACTCGGTCCGGAAAAGGTTAGCCATCACTGTTATATACAGTATTTCATTCTTTTGGGCATTCCATAGGCAGGGTCCTTCCTCTGCTTTCTCACAAGAAGCTGTGTTTGACCTTCTGCTCTTCTCCCCTGAATATTGAACGTCTATTCTGAAGGTTTTGAATTGAATAATCCTGCATATCACCTAATTAGAATACCAATGGGAAACAGATTACTTTTTCCTGTAGCAAATGATAATGGCAAATCTCAGGGTCTTGAAAAAAGAGCCTAAAGCTTTAAAGAAACGCAGCACATAAAGTTCCATGACTTTTTGAGCATTTCTTCCAAATTATCTTCGAAATTATCTTACATGTATGCAGGGGTGAAATGCTCCCAGTTCGGATTGGATTACCTGATCCGGTAGCGATGGCCGCGGGTGGTTCGGAGAACCGGTAGCAAAAATCCCTGTGCCTCCCCCCCCCATGCCCAGCTGAGCCGTGCGATCATCAGAGGCTTTTTTTTTACTTTTAAAAGCATTTCTTCTACAACCTCTTCCAACGAAAAAATGCTTTTAAAAGTTAAAAAAAAAAGCCTCTGATGATCGCACAGCTCAGTTGGGATCGTCAGAGGCTTTTCAAAGCAGTTTTATCTGCAACCTCTTGGCCGAAGAGGTGGTTTAAAAAATGCTTTGAAAAGTCTCTGATGATCCTAGCTGAGTTGCCTGATCTGCAGAGAGATATTTTTTAAAATGCCTCTCTGACGATCTCAGCTGAGTTTCCTGATCGGCAGAGGCTTTTCAAAGCATTAGAAAAAATGCTTTGAAAAGTTAAAAAAAAAAAAGTTGGCCACGCCCACCCAGTCACATTACCACCACCACCACCAAGCCACGCCCACAGAACCGGTAGTAACAAATTTTACATTTCATCCCTGCATGTATGTATGAATGGCATGGCCATCTACGAGAAGAATGAGGAAGAATCATGAAAGGTGACAATTTCATCAAACAAATGCTGTCTAATTTATATACCTACATCAGATCTCGGGATGTTGTAGCATGCTGTAATTCTGAAAATAATCTCAGTTTGTTGTGAACAGTCTCATGAATGAGTGTCTTCAGGAGGTTCTAACTTCTACATTTTGAGCTCACCATCTTGCCCACAGCTGTTATATAGCTTGGCAACCTTAGGAATAAAGAACAATCATCACCATAATGTTCAGTATAGCAGAAAAACATAAAATCATACCTGAGTAACACATTTATTGAGGCCAATCAAATTAACATAAAGGTGTTGCAATTATAAGATTCTTCAGAATTTCATGCAGATAGTAGAAAAAGAGTTAGGAATAAATGTCTGGTTGTTTAAAGCAAGGGGTGTCAAACTTGCGTTGTCACGTGATGTATTGGGACTTTTCCCCCCTCTGCTAAACCGGGTGAGGCCGGGGCCAGTACGTAACACATCTGGCCCGCGGCCTGCGAGTTTGACACCCCTGTTTAAAGCCAAGGGTTTCCATTGCAAATCAGTTGTGAGTTGGAACTAAAGACTGAATTCAGGTAATTTAGGCGTTAGCGATACCATGTCAAGATTAGAGAGGAGAAGGAGTCAGTTGTCAGTTCCCTTGTTCCAGCCAGAACTGATGAAAATTCAGCAATGTTGTCAGGCGTGTCTTTTTCTCTGGAGAAACCCAGGTTCAAGCTCCCATTCAATAGAACTTGCTGGTTATGTTCACATTTAGTACAGAGACTAAACCCTTTTTTTCTGGAGTTTATTCATCACACTGAACAATAAATTAAACAAGGTAGGTCAGTGATGGCTAACCTTTTTGCCATCGCGTGCCAAAAGTGGGGGGAGTAGGGGGGTTGTGCACGCGTGTGCCCACACCCATAATTCTATGCGCCCTGCCCCCCCGCACATGGACATGTGACACCCCTTGTGCTCCCCCCGCTTTTGGCACGCAATGGCCCGGTGGGCCTGTTTTTCACCTCCCCAGGCTCCAGAGGCTTTCTAGGAGCCTGGGGAGGGTGGAAATGGCCATCCCCACCCGCCCAGAGGCCCTCCGCAGGCCAGAAACGGCCCCTTTGCTGACTCCCAGTGGGACCGGAAGGCCCATTTATTGCTCTCCTCAGGGTCCAGAGCCTTTCTAAGAGCCTGGGGAGAGAGAAAAACGGGCCTTCCTCACCCACCAGGCCCTCCAGAGGCTGAAAACAGTCTGTTTTCCTGCTTCCGGTGGGCCCAGAAGGCTCGAAAATCAGCTGGCCAGAGCACACATGCGCCGGAACCGAGCTCGTGTGCCCACCGATATGGCTCCACATGCCATCTGTGGCATGCGTGCCATAGGTTTGCCATCATGGGGGTAGGTTTTACACTAAGCTATAGAAGGCTAACCTTGCTAACATTAAATCAGGTTAGCAGGTTGCGTCTGCTTTATGACTTAGTTAAATGCATTGCATGAATACAGCCATTTCCTTTACTTTATTGTCAGCTCCTTAAATTAAAGGCAAGGTGTGTAAACGTCATATACTTAAGGTATGAAAACTATTACAGGTAGTCTTCGACTTACAACAGTTCATTTAATGACCGAAGTTACAACAGCACTGAAAAAAGTGATTTATGACCATTTTTCACACTTACGACCATTGCAGCATCCCCATGGTCACGTGATTTACATTTGGATGTGTGACAACTGACCTTCTGTGACCTTCTGACAAGCAAAATCAATGGGAAAACCAGATTCACTTAACCACGTTGCTAATTTAACAACTGCACTGATTCATTTAACCTGATTGACAGGATTCACGCATTGCATGAAAACATTCTTTAGGCATTTTAAGAATATTTTTCCCCTATGGCTACTGAGGGCTACTGCAGGGGGCAATGACAAAGCAATGTCACCAGAAGCTTCAGGATTTGGTTTAGTGAGGAAAATATATGTGCCAAACATGTTGACAACTCTGAATGCTATTTCGCTTTTTTAACAGCAGTAAGTTGCTGTTCTGCAAAGATTTGTTGCACAAGCTGTGGAGGCTGGGGAAAAAAAAGACTCAGTGAATGCCAAACAAGTGTCTGTGAGGTCATTGACCACTGGCATGTATCCTTATTTGCAAACTCCTGATTTCCTGCCCCACATCAGACAAAAATTGTATAGTTTTTTGCAGTCAGTGATCCTTGTGTATTTTCTATGCTTCTATATCTCTTGTCTATCATTGTGCCATCCGGGGGCCCTGCAGGCTCCCTCTCGAGAGACACAGAAGGGGCATATCCAATTTTGTCGTGGATGTATTTTTAGGCCTGGTCTTCAGTAAGGCAGCCCTCTTGCATCCTGCTGACGCACCCTACGGCCTCACCGGGGGGCCGTTTCTACAGGGTGCCATAGCAACGTAGTGTGTAATGATAACTCTGGAGCCTGGCGTCTGCCCTGATAGGGAAGGCCTCTCTGGCGTTCGCCTTCGCCAGGGTGACAGACCATTGTACCTTCCTGACAAAGGAGCTTCGTTGGAAATCACGCCCCCACAGCTGCTATGGAGGGTGGTTCCCTCCTCTCCCCACTGCTTTGTGCCTCTGCTTTGTGCCATCTGTTTCCCTCTGTGCCTCTCACCCCCCCACCCCCCCACCCATTTCTTAAGAGAAACAACAGCAGGTTCAGAACAGGCAAAAAAAAGAAGTCACATTTCTGTTGTTCTTGTTGATGCTCAACTGATCATCAGTTTAGTACAGAATGTGTGGCCAGGAGATGGAGGGATGGAAGCTGTTTTAAGGGCTTGAAAAGTGGATCAGGCAAATCGGTTGAGAAAAAGGATCTGCATAGTAAGGGTGTGTATCTGTCATGAAGACTAAGGGCCGCCGCTAGTTGTGGGACATTCTCTGTGAGGTCTTTGGTGTTGAGACTCTAGAAAGCGTGCGGAGAAAAACAACAAAGAGGATTAGGGAACTCGAGGATAAAACATATGAAGAACAGTTGCAGGAACTGGGTATGTCTAGTTTAATGAAAAGAAGGATTAGGGGAGACATGATAGCAATGTTCCAGTATCTCAGGGGCTGCCAGAAACAAGAGGGAGTCAAGCTATTCTCCAAAGCACCTGGGGGCAGGATAAGAAGCAATGGGTGGAAACTAATCAAGGAGAGAAGCAACTTAGAATTAAGGAGAAATTTCCTGACAGTTAGAACAATTTGCCTCCAGAGGTTGTAAATGCTCCAACAGTGGAAGTTTTAAGAAGAGATTGGATAACCATTTGTCTAAAGTGGTGTAGGGTTTCCTGCCTAAGTAGGGGGTTGGACTAGAAGACCTCCAAGGTCCCTTCCAACTCTGTTATTCTATTCTTAATGGAGGGGAGGCGTTCCAAAGGAGGGCAATTAATTTGTATCTTGGCAATAGGAGTCCTGAAAGATTCATTGGGCCATTACTGGAGATGGATGCAGGTTTAGTTTGATAGATATCACCTCATTAAGTTATGAGGATGTATTATCTGGATCCTCTGCAATCGTGATTCAGGATTGGGCATGTGGCTAAAATAGCTTTGAGGGTTGTCCTCTTGGTTCTGTCATCCTTTCAGTGGTATTTGATATGAAAAGCTCTGGTATCATTCTCGCTCATCTACAAGGGTTGGGAGTTGGGGATGTCATTTTGTGGTGGTTCTGCTCTTATCTTGAGTGGTTCCAGTTGGTGGTAATGAGGAGCAAAGCTTGATCTCCTAGTGGGGGTTCCCCATGGCTCAGTGCCCTCCCCCATATTATTTAATGTCTATATGAAACTGCTGGGGGAGGTCATCTGTCCATTTGGAGTGTGGTATCATCAATATGTTGATGACATCTACTGATGTAATGTAAACTGGGCTGGACTGGAGATCCCATAGAAGTCTTGAACCAGTACCTGGAGTCTATGAGAATGTGAATGGGATGAAACAAGCTTGTGTCAAATCTAAATGGAGTTGCCCTTTGTCAATAAATGGCTGTGCAATCCAATAACACCAGTCCCAACATGCATTGTAAGCCGCTCTGAGTCTCCGGAGAAGGGCGGCATATAAATAATTTTTTTTTAAAAAAAACAGTTACTCTGGAAGGGGTCAGGTTCCCCATGAAGGAGGACTCCTTGTCCTTCTTGATTTTCAGCTCTTGTTAAAATAGTAAGTGCTGTGGCCAGGGGGGAACTTCCTTCAACTTCAGCTTATAACACGGACCAAGATACTAGGTTACTATAATGCATTGTTTGTGGAGCTGCCTTTGGAAATGACCCAGAAGCTACAGTTGGTGCAGAATGTGGTGGCTAGACTATTGATAGGAGTATCCTGCCAGGAAAAATAACACCAGTCCTGAAGTCACTTTGTTGGTTACCAGTATGCTTCCATGCCCAATTTAAAATGCTGTTATTATCTTGAAAACTCTATACCTAGAGCTTCAGTTGATCTCCCATTTGTCATGTTGGGGAACAATGGCAACCCTTTAATTTTTGCTTGCTGTGGAGCAAATATTAGAGGAGGAAAAGCTTCAGGGAATAAGAACTGCTTTGCAATTCATTCTCTTAGGAAGGTGGTTCCTTCTCCTACGCAGGCTTTGGCGGTGCCGGTTGGACTACTTCAGATCTTCTGCTGCCCCAAGTGGTTGAGTTGTCAATTGTCCAAAATAAAATCTGAGTTTTGTTTCTACTATTGCAGACAATGTCTTTTTGGCAATGATGAAAACAGCATCACTGACAAGTGGCTGCTCAATTTAGGGCACAGTCATGCCAAATTCAGTCAGTTGAACAGGTCAATAAGCAAAAAAGCTTCAAAGACAGATGTAGACTGTGCATCTATACGGTAGGTTTTGATTTTCTATTTGTTTCCTAGAAGGAACCCTTGCTTTATGAACCATATCCCCATCCATTCAGTGTCTTATTGTTGTTCTGCCCCAGCTACGGATCCCAAAGAACACAGCACACACAAACTCTGAACAAAACTTAGTTTACTCAAATAATGCAGTTTTAGCAAATGCCGGATATAAATAAGCGTTCTTAACAGCCTGCCAGAATTCCACAGATAAGATAGTCAGAATCTTACTGGAGTTGGCAGAAAGCCCAGAAGAAAGGTTGCAGGGAAATCCCAATGCGATGATTAGCGAACTAAAGTTGTTTCCTGCAGCTTGTTATAAGCTGCGTTCTTTCTTAAATAGGCTAAGGGCATGACCAATTAGCCCCAAGCCTTGCTCTCGAGGAGACCTCCTCCTGAGGAACCACTCCTGCCTTTTGGCAGCTCTGTGTGCCCGCACATTGAGAAGCGGCTCCTCCTCTTTATCCTCTTCACTTAAAGGAGCCTCTGGAGGTTCTGAAGGCCCTGATTGAATCCTTGCCTCTGGCACCACATCTTCTTCAGCCTCCTCACTGTCTGACTCGAGCGCCGGCTGCACAGGCTGCTGGCACAGCGCCACACCAGCCTCCTCGTCGTCAGGATCAGCAACAATCCGCACAGGCCGCTGGTGGGCCACAACAATTGTCCAGCTATTTTAGGGTTCCCAGAGAACATAGGCATGTGCACAGTGCTACTAAATTTTCAGTTTATGTGCCCTTGAAAAAGTAGCCCTCCAAGTTGCAAGCAGTCCTCAACTTACAACAATTTGTTTAGCAACCGTTCAAAGTTATGATGCTGCTGAAGAAAGTGAATTATGACCAGTGCTTACACTTTTGGCCATTGACGAGCCCCCTGTAGTCACGTGATAAAAATGTGGGTGCTTGGCAACTGACAGGTCTTTATAAAGTGTCCCAGGGTCACATGATCACTATTTGTGATTTTCCCTGCTTGTTTCTGTTCTGCCCCAGCTACAGACTGCAAAGAACGCAGTGCACACAAACTCTATACAAAGTTTATTTTACTCAAATAACTTAGTCTTTATCAACCAAAGGCTGTTAATAAACTGTCTTAACAGCCTACCAGAATTCTAAGATAAGGTAATCACAGTCTTAACTAGAGTTGGCAGAAAGCCCAGAAACAATTTTGCAGAGAATCCAGACATGAAGGAAAGTAAACTAAAGTTGGTCCCTACAGTTTGCTGCAAGCAGCGTTCCTCCTTAAATAAGCTAAGGGAGTGGCCAATTAGCCCCAAGCCTTACTCTTGAGGAGACCTCCTGCAGAGGAGCCACTCCTGTCTTTTGGCAGCTCTGTGCGCCTGTGCATTGAGAAGAGGCTCCTCCTCTTCATCCTCTTCACTTAAAGGAGCTTCTGGAGGTTCTGAAGGCCCTGGCTGAATCCCTGCCTCTGGCACCACATCTTCTCCAGCCTCCTCACTGTCCAACTCGAGCGCCAGCTGCACAGGCTGCTGACGCAGCACACCAGCCTCCTCGTTGTCGGAATCAGCTACAATCTGCACAGGCCACTGTCGGGCCACAACAGTTTCTGACAAGCAAAGACAATGGGGAAAGATGGGTTCATTTAATGACCAAGGCAATTCACGTAATTAGTGTGGCAAAAAAAAAAAGTCATAAAATCGGGCATGACTCAGTTAACAACCATCTTATTTAGCGACAGATGTTCATGTCCCAATTGTGATTGCCAATCAAGGACTGCCTGTATTGAGACGGATCACTGTGACTCCCACATCTATTCATCAATTGCTTAACTCAGGGGTGTCAAACACAAGGCCCAGGGGGCAGATCTGGGCCATGGGGTGCTTAGATCTGGCCCGTGGGGCTGCCCAGGAAACAGCGAAGGACCAGCCTGCGTTGTCTCTGCCAGTGAAAATGGAGCTTGGGAGGAATGTGGGCGGTCCTCCTGAGCTCCGTTTTGGCTGGCAGAGCAGGGGTGGTTTCTACTTACCTTTACTACCAGTTTGCAATGGGATCACACGTGCGCGCTTGCTTTGCTTGTGCACACGTCTTGCTCTTCTGATGATGTCAGGGTCAGTGGGCGGAGCCTTCCACAGTTTTACTACCGGTTCTATAGAACCAGTCTGAACCGGGGGCAACCCACCACTGTGGCAGAGGGTTGCAGGAGGCCATCGCAGCCAAAAATGGAGAATGCAAGGGCTACGGGTAGCCCTCCCAAGCTCTGTTTTCACTAGCAGAGGGTTGCAGGAGGTTGTTGCAGGCAAAAACGGAGCCCGTTTTTGCTGACAGAGTGCTCGGGCCACCAGAGGCGTCCAAAACACGAGTGACATCAAGCTGGCCATGCCCACCCTGGCCACACCCACCCCGGCCCCTCGAGGTTAAACACAACCCTGATGCGGCCTTCAATGAAATCGAGTTTGACACCTCTGGCTTAACCTGATTACAAACCCAGCAGTTATATTCACACAATATGCTATTTTGGTTAGCGTTACTCTCTAGGTTAAATTTTTTGTTGCTTGCCATATTGTAGAAATCCAGCCAATTTGATTTAGGGTCTACTATATTGTGCAAACAGAGAAAATAGGTTAAGTCAGCCACCAAGTTAAGCGTGTTGTGTGAACATAGCCAAAATGACCCTGACCATGTGTCCGTCTATGATTTTGTTCCACATTTCTCATGCGAGTATCCTGCACACCATATGGCCTTCCCCCATCTTGGCAAAGGCTGGAAAGAACCCTGCTGCCTTTGTGTTGTTGCTATTTTTCTAGGGTCCAGGAACATAGCTTTTTATGTTGATTCATACTGTGCTGCACATAGGTTGCTATGATTTTACTTATTTTTGTCTCTTAATCTGTGTTTGCTTGCTGGGAATGCTGGAGGGAGGATGCATTAGTACTGGGTAAACACAGCATACAACTCCCTTTTCCTGCACATGCTCCCAGCAGTTCTTAGCCAATGCAAACAAAGTCTGTTTTGCCAGCTCATTGACAGCACTGCTTGGTGGTGGGATTATGCGCATATGTCTATAAATCAGTTTAGGGGGTGTTTCTATCATCATTGACAATATGAGACAAGTATAATTGTCACTCCAATTTAGATTAAACTGCCAACTGACTGCAGGAAAACATGTTGAGTCCTTTGGCCTTTAACAGCTATTTCACCTGCAGAAATCAGTAAGCGAATCTTCTTTTCATAGCAGAGAAGTCCACATTATGGCCCCACTAACGATAGAAGATTAGATTGTTATTAAAGGCATAAGCACCAGATCAAAAGTTAGCCAGCTTATCTGGAGTTGTTTTACATTGCCTCTAGCTATCCCAAATGCACCCTTGTACTGGCAAACAAAGTGTTAATTTTTCTCGGCAACACTTTGTGTCCACCCATTTAGGAGGCAGAACCACATCAGGTTGATCTATAAAGACTGCTGTTGGAATCACAGCCCTAGTGAGTGCCAGGTAAGGTTCTGGTCATAATGTTCTTACATTAAGTGTTAATTGCGCAGGACGTTTACGTATGTGGAACTGGCTGCCTCTGCAAGAAGATCCTGGTGTTGGCTTTGACAGCTGGGCTGGAGGGAGCTCTCCAGCAAATACCATTTCCTTCACCATGGCTGTCATTCAGCCTGGACGATCTGGGCCTTATATGGAACTGCAGATGGGGTCGAGGCCCGACTCGGATTTTGACTCAGATTCAGACAACCCAGCCTTCAACAGCACCAAACCTGGCTCTGGTTATCCTGCCTGCTCCCAAGTGATCCACAGTGGTCACTTCATGGTGTCATGTCCGCACAGCGACTTGGTGCCCCGTCGGCGCCATCATCAGGCAGTGCCAGAAGTCCCTGATCCTCCAAGCATTGATCCCACTCTCACCCGCCTGTTTGAGTGCATGAGCCTGGCTTACAGGTGAGTCTGGGAGAGCCTCCTGCCTCCAGCCATGTTCAGGTCTTTTGACAGGTGGTTTTGAGAGATGACAGGTCTGCAGTCTGGCCATGGAGTGTCTTTTCTCAGGAATCCCAGAAGTTCAATTAAAGCGCAGGGGTCTTTTGATCCAAGAGGGGAACAATCTCGGAACGGCATTGCAAAGGATTTGATGTAGGGGAGACAAGATTGGATTAACTTCAGAACTGAAGTTTTAGTAGTTGAGAGTGTCAGAGATAAACCTAGCATCTCATAGTGGAGGCAAAATATGAACCTTGTGGATTTCTTCTGTGAACCTACTCTTATTTTCATTGTCTTTTTCTTTCTTTCTGAATTGAAGTCCAGTTTGTTTGTTTGTTTGCTTGTTTTGTGATTCCTTGAATTGCAGACTCCAAGCTAGCAAAAACATTAGGCTGTCAGTAATGATGAGCCCCGAAATCCATCCTGTGATTGCAGAATTGCAGTCTTGCAAAAATGCAGATTGTAAATCTGCTGGGGGACAACATTTAATGAACTGCAGGGAAAACCTGACTCCAGATTATCACCACTTTCCCCAGAATTTTAGTAATCTGTATGACAATGTATTCCTCTCCCAGGTTGGGGAATCATTGTTACAGTCCCTGGAGCATCCAAAGCCCCCTTATTTGCTCCAGAATCCAGATCAAAGCATTTTCTCCTGTGTTGGTCTGCCAGCTGCATCTGACCAACTAACAAGTTTGTTCAGATATAATTTACTTTGGAACTCTATGCCACAGGATATTGTGATGTCTCATGTAAGAAGGGGAAATTTCCCTTGCTGCTTTTAATTAACCCTCTTGCTAGTTTTACTCATTATATTAAGCCATGATTTAAACATCATCATCATCTGCACTACACAGTTTACATTAATAGTTAAACATACGGTAACAAACTCAAAAATTAAAATCCACATGAAATTGGTAAAATAAAAGGGCAATATATGTATATGTATATGGCATATATATGTACATATTTTACTACTCTGCCTAGCCTCTATTCTTCGTTTCTTGGAAGTCTCCTTCCATGTGCCAACTGCTTATTTTCCAACCCTAGGAATGAACGGTCAAATATTACTGTTTATTAAAGAAGATAAAGTTGGTTGGGATACCGCAGTAAACTAAGCTATTTGACTTGGTGTTGATTAAGTCTGTTGTGTGAACTGTTAGTCAGTGGTTACAAAGTCTGGTTCGAGTGTGACACACATAGCCTTTTCTCTCAATCCTAGGGAAGAAGGAAAAAGATAAGAGTCTTGCTATTAGAATTAGAATTAGAATTTTTTATTGGCCAAGTGTGATTGGACACACAAGGAATTTGTCTTGGTACATATGCTCTCAGTGTACATAAAAGAAAATTCTATTGATGGAAACTCATGGGGACCTGCTACTTCTGCCTTTTGCAAAAGGGCTTTTGACCTCCCCCCCACCCATAGCACCCCTTTTTCTTCTTCCCTAGGTTGAGAGGAAGAGCTATGTGCAGGGGAGGCCTTTTGATCAGAGGGAAATACATCATCAGTTATCTCTTCTTTTAACCCAAGTTCCAGCAATTTCCCAGAAAACTTATGGTGAAATCACCCAGCTTCCTCAGTGGCATGTTAATGGAAGTCCAGATTTTGTAATCCCATTTGAATCCCTCCAGTGTATCACAAGCCCTTTCACCTTTTTTTATCCAGGAAAGCATAACATTTTTTTTTACATTGCAGACCTGTTCTGCTGACTGCTGGCTACCAGCAGTTCAGCAGTTCGAGTGTCACTGGCTCAAGGTTGCTTCAGCCTCCCATCCTTCTGAGGTCGGTAAAATGAGGACCCAGATTATTGGGGGGCAATATGCTGACTCTTTAAACTGCTTAGAAAGGGCTGTAAAGCCCTGTGAAGTGGTATATAAATCTAAATGCCATTGCTATTGTTATTTACTACAAGTATTAAAAGCTATTGGCTTGGAAGTCCCCCAATATAGGTAAAGTCTTGTTGGAGCAGACCAGCAATTTTTTTCTCAGGAGCCAACCAGCAGCCTCTTTTAGAGCCAGCCAGATTAAAGGCCATCACTACATCTGTGGAAATACATTCCTCACATTAATTTTGTGGTGTGTGTTCTCTTTCATTTCTTCAAATTCTCCATCCAGTCAGCTTCATTGGATGATTTCTGTGTCTAGTGTCTGAAACGAGGGAGACAAAAAATTCCCAAATATTTTATCTATGCCATAGATTAATTTATACTTTTCAGGTTCTCCTGACTAATTTTATCTAGGTCAGGGGTCTACAACCTTAAACACTCAAGGAGCCATTTGGACTCGTTTCCCACAGAAAACACCGGGAGCCACAAAACCTGGGTGGGCGTGGCCAACTCAACGTCACTCACTTCCACCAGTCACATGACACCCCCCCCAGCCACGCCTACCCAGCCGGTCATTAGAGCAAAGAACCGGTTGTTAAAAAACACCGGGATCCACAAAACCCTTTTGACATCTCTCTCTCTCCCTTCCTTCCTCTCTCCCTCCCCCCCCTGTATCTCTCTATGTCTCTCCTCTCCCCCTCTCTCTGTATCTCTCTGTCTCTGCCCTGGCCGATTCTCCATCCCCTGCTGTCGCCCTTACCTTCTCAGGCTAGGTGAGTGACTGGGAGGGAGGTGAGGGGCGGGGCCAGCCAATGGCAGGATCATCCAACAGGGAGCCACAGCAGAGGGCCCAAAGAGCCGCATGTGGCTCCGGAGCCGCAGGTTGCTGACACCCAATTTAGTGATAGCAAGTGGTAGGAAGTGCCATATCTATCCTTTTCCTCCAGGGTGGAGTTTGGGCCTCCTGCTAATTCTTTGTCCTTTCCCTCTTTATCTTGCCCTCTCATTTCAACTCATGTATGTGAACTCACCTTTGCAGTTAATAGACCATAGTTTAGTATATCGTGTTGCCAACCATTTGTGGTTTGGTTTAGGCCAATTTGTGATCCTTATTCTTCTTTCTTTGAAAGAGACATTTTCATCTGCTTGCCTAAAAATTATAGCTTTGTGTACTGCTGTTCAACCTGCAAAAGTCTGCTTGTGTCTTTTTCGTTTTGTTTGTTTTTTTTTTTTGATCGAGAAGGTCAGAATAGTAGCATTTATTTTGTGGTAGACCCTTCTCATCAACCCACTGGCAGTTTGCGACAGCCTTAGTTGTGGGGTATTGCAGCAAAGACCTGCTTAAATGAGGCCTTTTTCCCAGCTTCCAGAGGCTGTTGACTTCTGGACATGCTGTTCTCAAGCCTTGTTTACTTTGATCCATGGGCGGCCCCAGTTCAGACAAATCCGGAGGTGGAAACACTGAAAGACACCCCCTCCCCACCCGACACACACCTATGATCTCACTGCTGCCTAAGCACAATTCTTTCTGCTTTATATAGACTGTGCTCTCCACTACTCCCACCCCTCTAAAGAAATGTCATGACAAGAATGAATATGGAGAAAAATGACTCACTTTTCATTCATACTGTAGAACTTGGGATCAGCTGGTTAAACTTTTGGGATGCACTCTTCATATAAATGGCCCCGATAGATGTCCTGCGGTTAGGTCCTAGTGGTGGACAATTCTTCTTTGAGAGAAGGGGTTGTATCGGCCCTCTTAATGAGGTATTGGTTTACCCCCTCCTCGAGAAGCCATCACTAGATCTACTAAACTGGACAATTTTTATCCAGTTGCTGCTATATGCTGCTTAGAGTTAAGCTTTTGTGAGATGGGTGGTTATAACTATGCTAAATAAATAAATACAATTTGCTTACACAGGTAGTCCCCAACTTAGGACCAGTCACTTAATGATCATTCAAAGTTACAATGGATCTCCCCAGAGTGACTTATAACCCATTTTTGGAGTTACGATAGCTGCACAACCACCTGTAATTGTATGATCCCATTTTGGGTTTTTATCAACAGGCTCATCTTTATACTGTCATCTTTATAAAAATTGTAATAATAATAATAATAATAATAATAATAATAATAATAATAATAATATACTGTTGATGGTGTCTTGCAGTCACATGACCACAATTTGCTATGTTTTTCCCCGGTTCCTGGTATTTATTTCCAGTTTCCAGCAAAAAAGCTTACTGGGGAAATTGATTTCCTTAATGACCACAATGTTCGCTTAATGACGACTGTAAAACCAGTTGTAATGTCAAATCTGATTACATGATGCCTTGACTTACAATTGCAACAACTTAAAACCAATTCCAGGGTCAGTTATGGTCATAAATCAAGGATATCTGCAGTAATTGTAGCCCTAGGAGTAACTTTATGCAGTTTTCTTAATAACTATGGTGTTCACTTAACAGTTGCCCCCAAAAGGTTGTGAAATTGGGTCAGACACATGGGTGACCCATTTTAAAACTATCACAATTTATGATTATAACCTCCATTACAGTCATAAATCAAGGATTACCTGTAATGTAACCGTACAATAAAAATAGAGCTAGTACTCTTAAATGTGGGAGTTCCATTATGACATTGTTGCATGCATGCTGATTATTATTTTATTTTTATTTTATTATTTTATTAGTCATATTTCTATGCCGCCCACTCTCCGAGGACTCTGGGCGGCTTACACCAAAGACAGTATACTAAATAGCATATTGCCCCCAACAATTTGGGTCCTCATTTTACCCACCTCAGAAGGATGGAAGACTGAGTCAGCCTTGAGCCAGTGAGATTTGATCCGCTGATCTGCTGAACTAGCAGTCAGCTGAAGTAGCTGCAGTACTGCACTCTAACCACTGCGCCACCTTGGCTTATGGTTATATAAAAATAACTTTGCAATTAAATCTGCTCCTTCACCTGTGTATTTCTTTTTCCCCATCCTTTGCTTGCATTTGCTTATTTTTCTGTGTCATTTTTCTTCCTGCAATCCTTTATTTGATGGCAGGGTCAATAGATTCCTGTCCTAAAAGTATTCCTAGGGCTTTGTTGCAATAACTGGCAACACCATTGTCATGATGGTTGGATACCATCCTGGGAAGTTTTGAAACTTTGTGCCAAGAAGAAGCAAGTATAAAGGAATTAAGATATCTGGCTGGTTTATATAATTTTCTCAATGCTTTGTTCCTCAGTTCTACAATTTATTCTTAACTTTCAGTTTCCTACACTTTGGAGAAGGCATTAATCTCTCTCTCTCCCATCCATCTATCACAATTATAAAAATTTTAGAAAATTCTGTACATATTCTCAAATATATAGCTATTATTGTGAGAGGTGGAAGCAATGCTTTATTTTGATATGAACAAAAGCTGGGATTTACAGATAGCTGGGTCTTGGGTTGGAGCCAGGTTGGTCTTCTGTATTCCTGAACTCATAATTCTCTGGTGCCATGAGCATGCAAATGCCTCATTCTAACCGAGGCCTTGGTACAGGTAGTCCTTGACATAAGACAACTAAGCCCCCAAATTTTGTTGTTAAGCAAAACATTTGTTAAATGAACTTTGCCCCATTTTATGACCTATTTTACCACAGTTGTTAAGTGAATCATTGCAATTGGAAGGAACCTTGGAGATCTTCTAGTCCAGGGGTGTCAAACTCGATTTCATTGAGGGCCACATCAGGGTTGTGTTTAACCTCAGGGGGGCCGGTTGGGCGTGGCAAGCATAGGTATGGCCAGCTTGATGTCACTTGTGTCGGGGGTACCTGTGGTGGCCCAAGAGCTCTGACAGCGAAAATGGTTCCTGAGCTCCATTTTTGGCTGTGATGGCCTCCTGCAACCTTCTGCCAGCGAAAAGGAGCCTAGGAGGGCTACATAAGGCCCTCCCAAGCTCCGTTTTCATTGGCAGAGGTACCGTGGACCGGTCCCTACCTGTTTCCAAGGCAGCCTGGTGGCCAGATCTAAGCACTCCCCGAGCCAGATCGGGCCCGAGGGCCTTGAGTTTGACACCCCTGTTCTAGTCCAATCCTCTGCTCAGTCAGAAAACCCTACACCATTTCAGACAAATGGTTGTCCAGTCTCTTCTTAAAAACTTCCAGTGTTGGTGCATTTACAATTTCTGGAAGCAAGTTGTTCTACCGATTAAATGACAGAACAATTCATCAGTGGAACAACTTGCCTCCAGAAGTTGTGAATGTTCCAAAACTTGTTTTTAAGAAGAGACAAATGGACAACCATTTGTCTGAAATGGAATATGGTTTCCTGCCTGAGCAGGAGGTTGGATTAGAAGATCTCCAATTCTGTTATTCTATTCTATTCTAGTTGTTAAGTTAGTATTTATTTATTTATTTATTGGTTCAATTTATATGCCGCCCTTCTCCGGAGACTCAGGGCGGCTTACAATGCATTAAGCAATAGCCTTCATACTTTTGTATATACCTGCTTAGTAGGGCTTTTGGCCCCCCCAAGCGGTGTTCTTTTTTTATATACACAAAGTCAGCTTATTGCCCCCACAATCCGAGTCCTCATTTTACCTACCTCGGAAGGATGGAAGGCTGAGTCAACCTTGAGCCTGGTGAGATTCGAACTTGCAATAATTTCAGGCAGCTGGCAGCTAAGTGCTATTAAACAGGGCTTTAGTCTGCTGCTCCACCAAGGCTCTTAACATGTTTGTTAAGTGAATCTGGCTTCCCCATTGACTTTGCTTGCAAGAAGTTCGCAAAAAGTGATCACATGACCTGGGACACTACAACAACCATACAATAGTGGCCAAAATTGTGGAAACCTTTTGGGGAAAGTGTATTTTCTAAAACTACCTAAAAACACAACTTCTTTGGGAGTACCATAAAATTATATATCAATGGAAAGATAATTTAATCACGAATGTAATGCAATAACTTTTATGAAGGTTTTGCTATTAAAATAGCAGTTACAGTATAAAGATAAAAAGTGTAACACGTAGAAAAAAATGAGAGATACAAAAATGATCACCATAGAAAAAACAAGATATACAAAAATTATCACATCAGTTAATCCTTAGTTGGGTAACCTTTAGCATGAATTACGGCATTACAACATCTTCCCATGGAGTGAACCAAGTCTTTTAGTTCTGCAGCTGTTATAATGTGAAACCAAGATTGAACGATTGCTTCTATTAACTGGATTTTATTGCTGGGTCACTTCTGATTAACAAATTTCTTTAGTTGGCTCCATAGATTTTCAATTGGGTTAAAGTCTGGGCTATTCCCAAACCATTCCAGCAGTGGAATAGGATTATCTTGAAACTCCCCCCCAAAAAAAGTGGTGTTATCCACATTAAACCTTAAAAGGTTTCCACAATTTTGGCCACTACTATAAATTTGAACCAGTTACTAAGCATCTGAGTTTTGATCACATGACCATGGGGATGCTGCAATGGTCATAAGTGTGAAAAACTGTCATGAGTCAGTTTTTTCAGTGCTGTTGTAACTTTGAACAGTGAGTAAATGAACTGTTGTAAGTTGCTTAACCCTTCCCATTCCAGCTACTTAGAATCATAAGAGTTGGGATACAGTAATTGAATCATTCCTGTTCAGTGCGGGAATCCATATGAAAGAATTGCTGATAAGCAGTGATAAGCATCCTTTATTTGATATCTCTTTGGCATTCTGGTTCCATTGACAAGTGATTCTCAACCAGAATCTTACTTCCTGTAATTTACCGTAAATCCATCATCCATATCTTGCATTCTGGGATAGAAGAGAAAAATCTTGGCTTTCTAATGTATGACTTAATTTCAAATATTAGAAAAGCTTCATTATATTCCCACTCAGTTTTCATGATGTGGATTGTTTTCATTTTTTTCAAGCTCTCTTCGTGGGATTTACTGTCTATTCTTCTAATTATCCCTAAATCTGTTTCAGTTTGTTTAAATACGTCTGTCCTGATGAGCATTGTTTAGACATATGTTGAACTTGGAGAACCGCTTGTCTGAAATGGTATAAGTGTCTTGGGGTTGGGACTAGAAGACCTCCAAGGTCCCTTCCAACTCTATTATTCTGGTATCTACTGTAGGTGTCCGCTTCATTGTCATGCCATCCGCATTTAAGTAGTTTGCTAATCTAATGTGATGTTCTGTCAAATGCTTTTTTGAATCAAGATATCTTATTCTGTATTGTGTAAGATGTACAGTAGCTATAGCATTCTTACGATTTACTAAGAAAATTGCCCAACAAAAATATGAGATAAGGTTAGTTTGGCACAATTTGTTCTCAGAATGTTTGCAGGTCAGGCTGTTTATAATTTATTTGAGAATCTGCCCAGATATCTATGTCAGGCTAACTGGCTGGTTGGCCTTCTTTTTTCTCTTTTGAAGATAGGGACACTCTTTGCCCGATCCTGTTTTACAAAAGCACTCAAAAATAATATATAAAGATTCAGACAGACTATTAGTGAGTTCTTTCAAAGCCTCAGTATGCAATTCATCTGACTCTGGAGAACTGAACTAAATAAATATTTCCTGACTATATTTCTATCAGTCTTGAAATTCAATCCTGCTCCTTCATTGTGCTTTTGACAGTTTTTCTGGCAGAACATATCATTTTTGTTTGCTTGGTTTTTGAAAGGAAATTGTAATTGTTCATTTATGAACTCCCACTTGCCTTGGGCTCCTTTTCCATTCCTTCAGATCTGTGGGACAATAAGCATCATATATAAACCATTAATAGGGTATGGTTATTTTTATTCTGTAATTGTAATCAGTCTCCCCTAATTAACCTGGTAAAAGATCATGGAGGAGACAAAGCAGGGGTGAAATGCTCCCAGTTCGGACCGGATCGCCCAATCCGGTAGCAATGGAGGCAGGTGGTTCGGAGAACCGGTAACAAAAATCCCTGCCCCCCCTCCCATGCCCAGCTGAGCCACACAATCATCAGAGGCTTTTTTTTACTTTTAAAAGCATTTTTTCTACAACCTCTTCAGCTGAAAAAATGCTTTTAAAAGTTAAAAAAAAAGCCTCTGATGATCGCGCGGCTCAGCTGGGATCATCAAAGGTTTTTAAAAGAAAAAAACCCCTTTTTTTCTTTTAAATGCCTCTGACGATCAGGCAACTCAGCTGGGATCGTCAGAGCCTTTTGAAGGCATTTTTTTACAACCTCTTTGCCAAAGAGGTTGTAGAAAAAATGGTTTTAAAAGTAAAAAAAAAAAAAAGTTGGCCACGCCCACCCAGTCACATTATCCCCACCACCAAGCCACACCCACAGAACCGGTAGTAACAAATTTTAGATTTCACCACTGAGACAAAGCTAGTCCCCAATTTACAATTGATCATTTAGGGGCCATTGAAAATTACAGCAGGCCTCCTTATGAGCCAGCTGCCCCACCCACTACAGTCACATGATCACAGTTTGGGCAGTTGGCAACCAGCCCATATTTACCACCATCGGTAGCATCCATTGGTCACATGACTGCGATTCACAATGATTTTTTTTCAGGAAAAAAAATCATTGTAAATCGCAGTCATGTGACCGCGGGATGCTATCAATGGCGGTAGCCATTTACCATCATTGGTAGCATCCAATGATCACATGATTGTTATTTATAATGATTTTTTTCTCTGGAAACTGGCATTTACTTCTGGTTTCTGGCAAAATAACACTAGCACTAGTATTTAGGCTTATATATCACTTCATAGCGCTTTATAGCCTCTCTAAATGGTTTACAGAGTCAGCATATTGCCCACAACAATCTGGGTCCTCATTTTACTGATCTCGGAAAGATGGAAGGCTGAGTCAACTTTGATACGGTCAGGATCGAACTGCTGGCTGTGGGTAAAGTTAGCCTGTAATACTGCACTCTAACCATCGTGCCACCATGGCGCTGATGCCGTGGTGACGCACAGTGGGTTTGCTTAATGACCATAGCATTTGCCTAACGATTGCCGCAGAAGAGATCATAAAATCAGGCACAGGCCGCGTAAGGACTGGCATAACTTACAACTATAATTCCAGCCTCAATTATGGTTGTAAGTCAAGGATTAGCCTTTCCTATATATTTTTTTTTATTTATCCCTATTTGTTGAAGTTTGGTCTGGGCTCTGGGAGTGATGGGTATACTTCCATTCATGTGGGGTGGATGTGTGTGAGAATTTCATTCTGGACCGAACAATCTCACCACATGAGAAGTGCTCTTTATTTTTTTGAGTCTTAGACCCGGGGCATATGCAGGAGTAAGATGGTTTTCTGTCTAATTTTGACTGGAGGACAGAGATGCCTTAATCCAAGAAACAAGAAGTTGATGTTTGCCTGGAAGAAGATGACTCTCACTAGCTGTCATTCATGAGTCATTGTTGGCCAGCAGCCCTCTTATCTAGACAGCTTGTCATTTGGGAATGTTTTCATTTTGATTTTTACAATCTAACATTTAGATATGAGTGGCCCTATCCAAGAGATTGATAGGGCAAGTTATTATGTGTCTTCCGTTCTCTAGAAAAGAACAGAACAAAGTTCATTCTGATGAGCCTAGTCTAGCGCTACAAGAAGATTGCTTCCCTTTCCTTTCCTATCATTTAACTTGAGTTGCAATCCTTGGCTTTCTCTCCATTCTCCCAAAGGCCTGGCTAACTTTGACAATAAGAAATTCACCCAGAGTAAGATTTCATAGTCTTCCGAACATATGGCAATTGCTTTTCCCGTATTTGTAGAGTAATCAAAGCAATAAGCTAGATGTAATTAGTGTTTTTTACCCTCTGCACATGCGCAGAAGGCTTTGTGCATGCACAGAGGGTCCAAAATTGCACATGAGGCGCACACATGCACTTCCGAACCAGTAGGAAAGGTAAGTAGATTTCATCCCTGGCTTCCTGGCATTGAATTCCAACACTGTTTGTTTGACTGATGTGTGTATGTGGCTGGTGGGGAGTGTCCACCAAGTTGTACTAGTTCCACACACTGGTCTAATTCCAAATTCATGTGCGGTACTGAATGCAATACACATCCTCCATTGCAATCTCCTATTCCATGTAAGAGAATGGCTGGGTTTGCAGAACAGGCTAAAACATACTTGTGGTTGGTTTAATAGCATGATTTAGCATGGTGAACAAATCGAGCCCTTGTGGTTTGCAGAAGCAAGGTTTATGGGTTTGCAAGTTGTATGAAGCCAGTCAATCGTGTGGGAATTGTATTCAATCCATATTTAAACATCCCATGGCTTAGCATGATTTCCGAACATAGTAAGTGTTCCAGGGAGTCTTCTCTCTTCTCCCTTTCTAAAACAGCCAAAAGAAAGGATACGAATGGAATAAACCTATTTTACTAAGGAGCAATAATAGATCATGTAAATAATCGGATCAATCTGTGGACTCCTTTGGCTCCTAGGCAGCTGGAGAGCTGGGGTAGCTGGCAAGAGGCTCCTTTGCCCGATTCACCTACTTGGCAGTAGCAGAGAGTGTTTGTTCTGAACCAGGGCAAAGAGTCCAAATTCCCCAATACAGTAGCAGCTCAGAAAGGAGACTTCGCTCATTATTTCAGTCTGCTGGTGGGGGCCTTGACTTAGCCAGGTCTTTACAAACTTTCAGAAGGCATTTTAGGCATATTCTAGGTGGATTCAAAGATACCCAGGCCCAAGTGATATAGGGCTTTATAGGTGGTGACCAGCACCCTGAATTGTACTTGGAAACAAACTGGACCAGTAGAACGGTATCTACCTATTCTCGCATTCTGGGAATTGAAGTCAATAGAATAGAATAACAGAGTTGGAAGGGACCTTGGAGGTCTTCTAGTCCAACCCCCTGCTTAGGCAGAAAACTCTACCACTTCAGACAAATGGTTATCCAACATCTTTTTAAAAACTTCCAGTGTTGGAGCATTCACAACTTCTGGAGGCAAGTTGTTCCACTGATTAATTGTCCTCACTATTTGGAAGTTTCTCCTTAGTTCTAAGTTGCTTCTCTCCTTGATGAGTTTCCACCCATTGCTTCTTGTCCTGCCCTCAGGTGCTTTGAAGCAAAGGTTGATTCCCTCTTCTTTGGGGCAGCCCTGAGATACTGGAAGACTACTATCATGTCTCCCCTAGTCCTTCTTTTCATTAAACTAGACATACCCAATTCCAGCAACCGTTCTTCATATGTTTTAGCCTCCAGTCCCCTAATCCCCTTGGTCCACTCTTCTTAAAGTTGTCTTAAAGTAAGAAATGTTGTCTTCATGTCCTGTTGAAGATCTTAAATCTTAAAGTAAGAAATATTGTGGTAGGTAGTTCAGCTCCTACAGCAGTGTGATGGAGGAATAACAAAGTTGATCCTTTATTAAATTGGCAGCTGGATACTACAGCAACTGCAATTTCCAAGAAGTCTTCAAGTACAGTGAAATTACAATAATTCAGGTTTTAGATCTTCCCGTTTTTCTTTTGGTTAAATCTAGAGTTGAGGACAGTTCTTGCCTATCACACAAGACGGATAGCTGTATTCACACATCACATTGACCTGGTTACTGAAATAACTCATTTTCTGGATTTGAGCAATATATTGAGGCATAAATTAACCAAAACAGTAAAAAAAAAATGACAAGATTTAACACTTGACTTAGAAATTATACTAAAGCAGCTCTTAGGTCAGTGGTGGGTTGCCCCTGGTTCGCACCTGTAGAACCGGTAGTAAAACCGGCGGGAGGCTCCACCCACTGACCCTGATGTCATCAAAATGCTTCTGTGCATGCTCACTTTGCTCGTGCGCACATGCGGCCCCGTTGCGAACTGGTAGTAAAGGTAAGTAGAACCCACCCCTGTCCTAGATCTATAACTGACTTACTTAAGTGTATTATGCAAATATGTCCTATGTGACCGTGTTTCATACGGTCTTATAAAAAATGTAAATTGTCTTCAGCCACATTTCAGCCAAAAGAAAGTAGATTTTATGGGATATATCAGGAGGTCAGAGGAAGATGTAACAGAGGTCTTCAACAATGTGGTATTGTACCCAGTGGTGGGTTTCACATATTCTTACCACTGGTTCACCCCCACCCGTGCGCGCCTTCCGTGCATGTACCCGGCCTTCTGCGCATGTGCTTTGCTCTCTCTTGTGCCTTCTGTGTATGCGCCCAGCCTGTGCATGCGTTTTGCTCTTGCGTGCACCTTCCGCACATGCACCCAGCATCGGAAATGTGGCTAAATAGGACAGCATTATGCCGGGCGGGTGGGCCCACCTGCAGTCGCCGCTACTGGTTCGCTCGAACTGGTACGAACCGGCTGGATACCACCTCTGATTGTACCTCAGAAAGTACTGGAGTCTTTTTCACTATAAGCGTTACACAGAGGCTGGATGGCCAACTGTAGGATGATATAACAGTTGGATACTTGCATTGAAGTACCATGATCTTGATGATCACCAAGGCCCCTTCCAATTCTTCCATTCTGTGCTTCTACTGCTGTGCAAGAAATCATCCCAACGGTGCTTGCTTCATTTCCATCCACCATATCTCACCCTTGAAGAACATGGCCATCAACAGAGGAAAAAATTGCTTTGTCCTCTGCAGGCATTTTGTGGAGAACCATACTAGCTAGCTGGTGATTCTGCAGTCCTTGGTTTCATGTACTTAGGAGACTAAGAAATGATGACAAAATCAACAACACTTTCCTCTTTCTGCTGCCACTGCGGTCCCTTGGCAGCTATCTAAGGTTTTTTGAGAGCTGACGTAATCATGGCTGCTGCCAGATGAAGACTGGAGAATGGAAACATTTGACAAAAAAATGAGTGTGGACTTCCTTCTGTTCACTCCCACTGCTGTGGGTTGATACAGGGGCATCTTTGGTTTTAGATTTGGGGGTTGGGGTTTTTTTGGGTTGTTTGCTTAATTGCTTCTAACAAAAGTAGCTTTTGAACATAGGAGACACTAATAAACCTATAAACTGCTTTTGATTAGGGATGATTGACTGATCAGTTACTTTTAAATACAGGAAGTTTGCTCTTTGTCTGCGTGGGTGTATATATGGTTTGGTATCTTTAATTATTGTCAGAGATAGCCTGTTTGGCTATTTTATAGTTCATTTCAATAAACTGGCTAAGCCTGTTGTATAAATAGTCAACACAGTTCATTTTTGTCTTTAACATATGGGAACACGGTAACTATATTTAATTAACACTGTTTTAGTCTTTAACATGTGAATCCAATGAATGAACCCTAGGTTGACATGTTTCTTCCACTCATTTCACTTTTTGGAAGAAAGAAAGATAGCGGAAATGGTTATTGAAGGCTATTTAGAGATACAATATCCACTTTTGTTGGGGGTTTTTTCAGGAAAGAGAGGGAAAAAAATCCCTGCAAGATAAGTACTAATCATCAGCTGGAACAACTTT
>WNWU01014608.1:0-22596 GCA_012654045.1 Ptyas mucosa | reverse complement strand
GATAGATAGATAGATAGATAGATAGATAGATAGATAGATAGATAGATAGATAGATAGATAAATGTATGTCTAAGTCCTATTGCTAAACAATACTGTGCTTCAAGGGCTAGCTGGCCTAGACATTGGTATCTGAATATAGATCTTTTACACATTCGTATTTTACCACGTTTTAATCTAGGTGAAATGTTAATATATATATCAAGTCCATGTATGATATGCCATATGCTAAATAATAATTAGGAAATAAGGATTAATCACCTGCTCAAAAAACTCATCCATAAAACGATCCCGATCCACACCAACAGCAACCTCATCGTCATCATCACTGTCCTTGGCCTGCAAGGTAAAAAACATAATTTCAATATCTGGAATCTCAAATAATGCAAGACCTAAATTCTGCATCATAAGGCCAGAGCAGACATCAGCTGGATAGTACCTTTGATTTCCCCCAAGGACAAAGTCAGCTATGCATTGATTCCTATTCTTCCAACTCATTCATTTTTGAGTTCTTCTAGTGCTACCGTGATTCCCTGAAAATAAGACCCTGTCTTATATTTTTTTGAACCCTGAAATAAGCGCTTGGCCTTATTGCCATGCACTCAAAAGCCCAATTGGGCTTGTTATCAGAAGATGTCTTATTTTGGGGGGAAACAGGCTAATAAATCATGCTTTCTTCGAATTGAGCTGAAAGCAGAAGCACTATTACATTTCTGCACAATATGGGGTTACCATCTACTATGTTCTTTCTATATCTGTGCCTTGGGCTGTGTTTACTCTCCCCTAAGGCAATAACCATGAAGAGAAGGGCTGAAACATGGGAAGAAAATATATATATATTAGGGACAAATTTCCTTAACTTTGATCAAAACTGTACCAAGCCTAATTCAGTCAGAAGCAAGAGGTAATATAGTACACTACACTCCTGTCATCACCATAGCCACAGGTTCTGTCCAAGCCCCATTTGGTTCAAGCAACTCTGATCTTACTTTACTTTAAGGAGTAAATGACAGTCACAGCAAGGGTGTCTTACTGGATCTGGAATACCTTTGCCCTCTCAGAATCTGATTCCCACATACCTCTAGGGCAGTGGTGGGTTTCAAAATTTTTTACTACTGGTTCTGTGGGTGTGGCTTGGTGGGCGTGGCGTGGCTTGGTCGGCGTGGCTTGGTGGGGAGGCAGGGGAAGGATACTGTAAAATCTCCATTCCCACCCCACTCCAGGGGAAGGTTACTGCAAAATTCCCATTTCGTCTCAATCAGCTGGGACTTGGGAGGCAGAGAATAGATGGGGGTGGGGCCAGTCAGAATTTTTACTACCGGTTCTCCGAACTACTCAAAATTTCCATTACTGGTTCTCCAGAACTGGTCAGAACATGCTGAAACCCACCTCTGCTCTACGGCACACTCAAAATTGGTGCCTTTCACCGAAACACAGAATGCATTTTCTCCCCCTACAAAATTCTGTACATAATCCTCTTTTGAAGAATTAGAAACCATAGAAGGTCCGCTGCCACCTTTTCCCACTAATACATTTCATCAAAAGGCATAAGTTTCTATGAGCTGCCCCTTACTTTATCGCAAACATGGAATGGCTAAACTGATGTAGGTTTAAACTGGGATGAAGCAGGAGAGGGAAAGGAGGGGAAAATAAGACAGGGTGGTTGTGTGGATGCAAGTTACGAATGAAACAGATTATAACTGGCTTATCAATTAACATTTGTAATATGTTAAAAAAAAGGTGTTTGTTGAAACCTTCTGAAATAGCTTGAAACTTTTTGTGATATATGGGAATTCAGTAGCAGCCCAATTCATTGTGATATTGCTGTAAAGTTTCTTTGTTCCAAAATGCTACTCTAAGGTCTGTAATGAAAAATCCTGGGAGACCAAACTGTTACAATATTTTTTCCTTGAGTCCTGATGTTAATCATGTATTTATTAATTCTTTTTGTGCAAAATATGGATAATCCTTGATTTACAACCACAATGGAGTCCAGAATTTTGCTTGTAAGCCATTGCGATCGTAAATTGAGGCACCACATGACTGGACTTGATTTTATGATCATTTTTGTCATACTGGAAAAACATTGCAAATTGTGGCCATGCGACCAGGGGATGCTGCAATTGAGCATAAATCTAAATATGAACATAAATTGCAAGCTGGTTTCCAATGCTTGAAATGTGACCAGGTGACTGGGGGAAGGGCAACAGTTGTAACTTTGAAGACAGGTTGTAAGTAGCTTTTTAAAAAGTCACTTCAAGATTTGCCTGTAAACATCAGATTTCATGATCAGCTAGGAAAATATATTGCAGCTATGGGACAAATATGTCCGGTATGAGGACCCGGTTGTGGGGGCAATAAGCTGACTTTGTATAAAAATATACAAAAGTATGAAGGCTATTGCTTAATGCATTGTAAGCTGCTCTGAGTCTCCGGAGAAGGGCGGCATATAAATAAAATAATTTTTTTTAAAAAAAGGAGCCTTTCCTTACTGCTGTTCCAATAGTAATTAATTCTGTTCCCCCACATTTAACATCCTTGCTGAATAGCCAAGCACATGTTTTCTGGTTCAACTACCTCAAAAGTCAAATTGCAAAACTTGTGCTTTGTGTTGCTGGAGCTCCTTGAAATTTGGGGGCAAGCTGGTTTCTCAGGTTTAAGACCTCCTGCCAATCTCCATCACTTAGTTCTTAGGAACCTGCCACCCCACATCTGACCAGCTGCCTTAAAGCTTCAGTGCCCTCACAAGTGGGCTACAGGGTCAGCTGACAACTTTTTATTTTTTGCCTCACAGTGAACAACAGTGGTAATAGCAAAGGCAGCAACAGTGATGGAGACTGGGGGCGAGGAAGTCAACACAGAGCCTTTTTTGATACTTCCTAATTGGTCAACCGGAAGGAGCAGTGGTCAGTACTGACGAGTACTCACAATCTGTATTTGGATCCAGAAAGAGGTAAAGATGCTTTGGAAGCAACATAGGAACCCTTACTTTGGCGCCATATGGACCACTGACATCTTAGGATATGAACAACAGCCCCCACCTCTGTTCATAATAGCTGTGAGGGAAAGAGGTGTGGGCTGTTGTAAGACTGAACCTGAGGGCTGGAGAGTGGAAACGGTTTTGGCAGAGAAATGCTTTGATTTCCAGACATATGTCTCCTCCTCTGTTTAAAATGGGTAATAGTCAAGAATAGCAGTTTGCCCAGGATTAAATCAGTTCCTCCTTAAAATGTGAGATTCGGGAAGCACGATTCTAAACAAAGGTTTCTTCGAGGAGTCAAGAAGGAGGCAGCGTAGGCTGCCTCTCTTCCTGGTGAGAAGGTGCTGCCATGTGCCTGAGACTCCTACAGCCCTGTGTGGCAGCACAGGAACTCAGCTGGGGCGTTTGCACTTGCATCTCAAACAATCACATTCCTTGCAGGGAAATGGCAAACCATGCGTGGGCGCATTGCCTCAAATCTCTAGAGTCGTCCTCCTCTGCAGCCCTCCCTCTCTTGCTTCACGAAGAGGGAGCATTCCAGGTCGGGGCCACATCCCATTCTGGTGGCCCCAAATCACAGCTGACAGTCGTCATGGCAACCTCTCCCTCAGAAGGAGTGGGTGCAGCTGGGAGCAGAGGGTGCCCTTCCTTGCTCAGGAACAATGCTCCAGGGTCACTACAGCATCAGTGAAAAGAAGACTGGGATTTGGCACAGGGAAGAACACACTGTCCAGTTGATTCTAGAGCTGTGTTGCTATTAAAGAAGAATGATCTTCTGCAGTCAAAGTAGTGATTCTCATCTTTATTAAGGGTTATTTAGTTTGCATTTTAACCTGTTACTTCAGTTCTTTATTAAGGATAGGAACCCAAGCATTGGTCAGTGACCAATGGGGTGCCAGGTGATTTCTACCACTGATTCTAAAACAAAAAATCTGCAATTTGTATTAGGGTGGGAATTTTTTTTGTTTCTGCCTTTGCATTCCTCTAGACCAGTGATGGCTAACCTTTTTGCCATCGCGTGCCAGGAGCGGGGGTTGCGTGCCGGGGGTGGTGGTCGCATGCGTGTGTGCCCACACTCATAATTCTATGTGCCCCACGCATGCGACCCCCCACACTCCCCACGGTCCTGGCGCATGATGGCCCGGCGGGACCGTTTTTCTCTCTCCCCAGGCTCCAGAGCCTTTCTAGAGTCTAGGGAAGGCAAAAATGGAAGTTCTAGAGTCTAGGGAAGGCAAAAATGGAAGTTGGCAAATGGGCCATTTTCAGCCTCCGGAGGGCTTCCAGGGGGATGGGGAAGGCCGTTTTCGCCCTCCCCAGATTCCTAGAAAAGCTCTGGAGCCTGGGGGGAGAGAAAAACGGAGCTTCACCACCACCTCCCGAGGCCCTCCGGAGGCAGGAAATAGCCTGTTTCCCTACTTATGGTGGGCCCAGAAAGCCCGAAAGTCAGCTGACGCATGCTAGAGCTGAGCTCACATGACCACCAATATGGCTACGCATGCCACCTGTGGCACACGTGCCATAGGTTCGCCATCACGGCTCTAGACTATCAAGTCCCACTCAGCTGCTCCTCTGGGCACATTCTAGGTCAGTGTTTCCTCAACCTCATCAACTTTAAGATGCATGGACTTTTTAACTCCCAGAATTCCCATCCAGCTTTCATGCTGAGGCATTCTGGGAGTTGAAATCCAGGCATCTTAAAGTTGATGAGGTTGAGGAAACACTGACCTTGGTAGGATCTGATGAGCACAAAAGGCATGTTTACAAAAGAAGATACAAATGATGACTTCAGCAGTCCAGGAGAGTCTTCTCAAGCATTCTAAAGTCTAAGCAAAGCAGGAAAAAGTTGGGCACATAATCAAGGATGGGCTTTCCCACATAAGCCATCTTCTCTCCCACTCCCCAACCAAATAAATTATCCAAAGAAATGTCTATGGTGCTCTCAGAAAGCTTGGAACCAGTGTCTCTTTCCTTCTCTATTAACTGTGTTTTCTGCAAATGCTACACTTGGCCTTCTCCACCAAGCTTTTCACGGTGCACCAAGTTCTGAAATCTTCCTCTTTGTGATTGAGGAACATTCCCTTCTCCAAATGACTTGGTGGGCTCCTCCATTTGCTCAATGATCCAAACTTACAGGCTTTCTGTGCTTGAAGGTTTCTACAATGAAAGGCAGGGTACATAAATAAATCTGACACAGTGCCACCTAGATTCTGGAGAGCTTCCAAACACAAAAGGAGCAACAGCTAAGCAATCTGGCTTGGCATTAGGTATGTTACGAGAGGTTTGTGGGCTTTTGTCTGTGCATCAACCAAGCCTTTTTCACCACCAGAGTTGGAAGCGCACCTGTGCTCAGCTCTTCTCTTCCCAACTCCCGCCCCCTCAGTTCCACCTCCTCCATTGTGCCATTTTTACCCACCATTGTTTCAGCCCCCTGGCCCTTTTTGCAAGCAGCGGTTGACAGGTCCCTCCCATCAGACACCCAGAAAACAAAGGGTAGGAAAGCTCTTGTTGCCAAGAGGTACCAGCCAGGTGTCATGCCATTTCATTTTGATTCCCCGTTAAAATATGTGTCTATTGGCACCGAAGCCCCTTTTAATCGTTTTGCTTCAGGCAATCACCAGCTCATTCTTAGAAGCCACAAGTTCTTATTAATGCTTATTTTGAAACTGGAGCAAAGCAGTTCAATAGGAACTGCAGACCTAGTAAAAAAGCGTAAGAAAGGAACCGTTTCTCTAATATTAAATTCAATGTGCAAATTCACCCTGAAGATGGTGTTTTGACAATAAGACAGTAATTATTTGGGCAAGATTCAAATTTAACAGGGTTGCTTCTCTTTCACTCCAAAACACTACTCTGGCACCTGGCCAGCTGATAACCAAAAGCCAGCCAATAGAGGCTGGAAGAGGATCGTGCTTGTTTAGTCCAGTGATTCTTCCAATTATCCTCTGTGGCAAGCTGCAAAGAGCCCAAAGGCCTTGCTAGCATCTCTGCACACAGGAGTCTGCTGAGATCAAGGCTGTTGGTGGTTTTGAAGGTACTCAAGAGCTGCTGTTGCAACATGATAATGACCATATCACTGTCTGTCTCAAAAATAAATCACCCATCGGTGAGCATGATGTGCGTCTGAAATGCTTGCTGTACAAACTACCTCCTACCTCGAAGTAGAAAACAAAGCTAATCTGTGTATCAGGATGATTGCCAATCTGGTTTACTGTTTGAATTAACATATGTCAAGTCAAATGCATAGTCCATACAGGAATGTTAATGTCTACCAAAAGAGAAGAATATTTGTAGCTCAGGGTTGAAATGAGAGGTTCTTGGTACTTTCTAAGCTTGGTTGCTTACTTGCACATTTCATTATCCAAACTAGGTAATATGTGCTAAGGTTAATTAAGTATTAAGTAACTGGGGATGCAGATAACTAACAATCTGAACTGGTCTCTCCACATGTCATCCTTAGTGAAGCATGCAAACCAGCGTCTGCACTTCCTGCATCAGATGGGGAGAGCACATCTTTCTCCTTCTGTCTTGGCCACTTTTTACAGAGGCATGATTGAGACATTTTAACAAACTGCATTGCTGTTTGGTTTGGTGGCAGCAGTGCTTCAGATAGAAAGTCCATACAGAGAGTGGTAAGGACAGCCAAGAAGATTATAGGAACCTTGCTTCCTGATATTCAGAATACTGCTTATAAGCACTATGTGCTTAGAGTTCAAAGCATTGTCTCTGACCTCCTCCCAGAGGAGAGCAACAGAAACAGACCGTAAAGTGGGAGGAGGTTTTTAAGTATTTCTAGCAGGACTACCAGATTCTGTAACAGCTTTGATCCCTATGCCATCCATTTGGTAAACTCGCAAGATTCATTTTTTCCCCGCCTATGTACATGTATACATCTGAATTAGATTGTGTTGTTTCTCTATGTCATATATTATATGTGGGTATATGCATAATTTTGTTTTTATTTATTTATTTATTATTTTGTCATGTTTATTTAGTGTATATTGGAAGTGGCGACCCTTTGAGAGCTGTATGCAACAAAATTTCATGTTAATGTATACCGATTAGTGTACAATCAAAGTTATAATAAAGTTATTCTAAGTCAAATGTCTACCAGAAGTAACTGCTGTACACTGGATTAAAATACCTCTTTGATCAGGAAGGTTAGGGTTAGGGTTAAGGTTTTCCTTACATTGTTTTATAGCTTCATCCTATTTTTCCATTAAACTATTCAGGGCTGCAAAGATGAATCTCTCCTGTTCTATAGACAAGATAGGAAGCTGCTCAAGCACAGAAGCTGCTGAGCAGTATTTTCTCAAGTCCATGTCTTGTTTCTGTTTGCAAACTCTCTTATCTTGAAACCCCAACTTGCAGAGCCGTGGTGGCGCAGTGGTTAGATTGCAATATTGCACGCTAATTCATTGCTAACTGCCTGGAGTTTGAGTCTGACTGGCTCAAGGTTGACTCAGCCTTCCATCTTTTCAAGGTCAGTAAAATGAGGACCCAGATTGTTGGGGGCAATATGCTGACTCTGTAAACTGCTTAGAGAGGGCTGTAAAGTACCATAAAGTGGTATATAAGTCTAAGTGTTATTGCAGTCAATTAAGTAATTATTTCATTCATTCATTCATTCATTGATGCATGCCATTTTGGTACAATCTAATAATCAGGAGATCATGAGTGTTGTGGCCCACCAGTGGCCTGCGCGAATCATGGCTGATCCTGACGACGAGGAGGTTGGTGTGGGGTCGCGCCAGTAGCCTGCGCAGCCGGCGCTCCCGTTGGACAATGAGGAGGCTGAAGAGGATGTGGTGTCAGAGGCAGAGACTCAGCCAGGGTCTTCAGAACCTCCAGAGGCTCCTTCAAGTGGAGAGAGTGAAGTGGAGGAGCCTCTCCTCAATGCTTGAGCACGCAGGGCTGCCAAAAGGCAGGAGTGGCTACTCAGGAGGAGGAGGTCTCCTCGAGAGTAAGGTTTGAGGATAATTGGTCACTCCCTTAGCCTATTTAAGTCCCACGCAGTTAGTAATTTCTTGCTGGAAACAACGTGTAATTATTACAGAGCATTTTTGAAAGTCAATGTCTTATCGTATCTTGTTTTCTGGGCTGGTTGCCAACCTTTGCCAGACTTTATTTATTCTTGGTACATTATAACTTTGATAAGGACCGTTGGTGTGTGTCACAATCCTTGGGATTCCGGAGCTGGGGCAGAAAAATGAGTTCTAGTTCTGCATTAGACACAAAGCCAGTTGGATTACTTCGGAGCAGTCATTTTCTCTCAGCCCTAGGTAGGCAGCAATGGAAAACCCCTTCTGAAAATGCTGCTTCCCAAAACTGCAGAGACTAGTCTACATAGTCACCAAGATGTAAACTGATCAAGGAGAGATTCAACCAAGAAATAAGGAGACATTTTCTAACCGTGATAACAATCAACCAATGGAACAGCTTGCCTTCAGAAGTTGTGGGAGCTTCATCACTGGAAGCTTTCAAAAAGAGACTGGACAGCCATCTGTCAGAAATGGTGTAGGGTCTCCTGCTTGGGCAGGGGGTTGGACTAGAGGACCTACAAGGTCCCTTCCAACTCTGTTATTCTGTTAAGAGTCAACACTGACTTAAAGGAGCAACGAACAACTAAAATTGTAAAATTTCTACCTAACTTTCCCATCATTAAAAGCAATCCCTAAAGAGGGTACAATTAATTTAAAACAACCAGATAGAAATGGGGTTGAAACTGTTTGAAAACCTCTAACACTACGTTTAAAAAGTTAATTTAAAAAACTGAAAACACTACAAATCAGGCCAAAAATGCATAGCAGTAGCCGTTTGACCAAATACCAGAGTAAATAAGCACATTTTCGACTTCGGTGCCAAAAAGTTTAAAAGGCTGAGTGCCAGTTTTAATTGAGCAGGGAAGGAATCCCATCGCCAGGACACCAGTATCAAGAATACTCTCTCTTTGGTTGTCACATACAGTAGAGAATAAGGAATAATATTTATAGCCTCACCAGATTGGTGTGCAGATTGCAGCAAGACAATTAAAGCACAGCACTTTGAACTCTGTCACTATGCAAATAGCGGTGGTTTGTTATTATTATACACTATTATAATGATCATCAATCACTCATTCCTGCAATCTGAACACTTATTTTTTATTTTTTTATCATTACATTAATTTCGTATTTCATCTCCATGCTTTATTATCTAGCCATTGATAAAACAAGTCCCAAATCAAAGAGTATTGTTTGTCTTCCTGTTCTCTAATTTCAAATGTCAATTTACTCATTTCAGCACAATACATAATTTTCTTAATAACTTCATCTTCTGTAGGTATCTTCTCACCTTTCCAATTTTTGGCAAAAACAATTCTAGCCGCTGTTAAAACATTTACAATTAAATATCTCAGTTCTTTGTTATATATTTCTGGTAAAATCCCTAAAAATATTAAATATCTTTAAAAGTTATTTTAAAAATAAAAATATCTCTGATTTAAAGTCAATGTGTTCCTTTATCATCTTTTCCAACCATCTGTGGATTTTAGTCCAATATCTTGTACCTTCTATGCATGTCCACCACATATGGTAATATGATCCTGGAATCACTATTGAACTGTTGTAAGTCAAGGACTACCTATAACAGTGATGGCTAACCTTTTTGCCATCGCGTGCCAAAAGCTGGGGGAGTGCGGGGTGGTTGCACGCATGCGTGCCCACACCCATAATTCTATGCACCCTGGCTCCCCATGCATGTGTGTGCAACCCTCCATGCTCCCCCTGCTTTTGGCATGTGATGGCATGCTGGGCCTGGTAGGTCTGTTTTTTGCCCTCCCCAGGCTCCAGAGGCTTTCTAGAAACCTGGAGAGGGCAAAAACAGCCTTCCCCACCTCTCCAGAGGCCAGAAACAGCCCGTTTGCCGACTGCCGTTGGGCCCAGAAGGCCCAAAAATCAGCTGGCCAGAGCGTACATGCGTGCTGGAGCTGAGCTAGGGCAACGCTCGTGTGCCCACCAATATGGCTCCGCGTGCCACTTGTGGCACACGTGCCATAGATTCGCCATCACAGACCTATAAAAACACAGCCATCTATTTCCATAAAAAGCCTCTCTGGCTCAGCCAAACAGGCTGTAACACAGAGAAATTAACAGTTCCATTGCGGAGTCATTCCTTGATTATGATGGTATGCAGGGGCGGTCCTTGGTACGCTCCAAGTTTGCTTATTTTCTTGCAAACGTTTCATTACCCAAATTTAACATGATGGTGTGCAATCATGTTAAATATATAAACCTTTTTCTTCCTTGCCGTCAAGCAGAGATTTCCCCAAATGATTTAAAGCTTAATGCAGTCTGGCTGCTGGAATATAAAGCAACTCTTGATAGCACACTGTGATGTATTTGTTGGGTTAAATATGACAGAATAATTGCTTGTTATCTGCCAAAATGTATATACTGTACTATGGTTAATGCAGTGAAATCAATCAGGTTTCCCAAGGAACTACCTGAACAAGTTCTACCGTATAAAAGTTTGAAGACACGCACAAGGCCAAGCCCAACTGACCATCTGTAGTGTTGTCCTCTTCTGGGATATTACTTCCAGTGCATGCAGCTCTTTGAACTTACAGTACACATTTATATATTGAAAGTCCATAAATCTACTCTACTGCTTTAATTATGAACTTGTTAGAAGTTTATAAATGGGAAACTTATATCAACATATGTCAGGCGGAAATCCATCATTTCTGGGAAACAGTTGGTTTCTTGAATTTTTATGTGGACATTGTAGGAGGTGGAATTATGTGGATGTGCTATTTATTGTAAAGCACAGGGAAAATCAGGAGATTCAGGCAGTTAATATGAGTATAAAGATTTATTTAAGCTCTCTACAAAAATCTGAGATACTAACGGTCAAGAGAAATGAGCGGGAATTAAGAAGGCATTCAATGTGGGCTGGACGTAGACCTCTTGCAGGTGTGCAAGGACTCACGACTTATGATGTGTTTGACCCCTCCCTTGGGCTCAGCCCGGTCATCTCCTACAACTATGCCTGATAATTGGGTTTACACCGTGGGCTTGCACATACTTCCTGGAATTCCCTGCCCTGTGTACATTTTTGTAGGATGATCATGCCAGTCATTTTGTACATGGGCAAATCCTCCAGTCTGAGAGCACAAGATGCTTTCAGAATTCCAACTGCCTCATAACCCATATATCAATTTATTCAATTTATCAGAGAAATAGGCAATTTGGTAATTTATATCATAGAACTATAAAGTTTGAACATGCAATACATTTAGGCAATTCTTTGCTCAATGCAGGATCTACCAGATCAATGGTTCCCAAACTTTTTTCCTCATTATCCAAAATTGCTTATCAGAAAGTCTTATCAAACTTTGAGGACTAGTTTTAAGTCCCTTCATTCAGCACCTTGAAATGGTCACTGAATAGATAGTCATTACTCAAGGACTATCTGTATTATAAAAACAGTATCACTGAATGACCTTTATGTCCAAATTACCATTGGTAATTTCATTGATTTTTGTCTTAACAGGAACAATTTGAGAGATTTTAGAATGTATTTTAGTGCACAGGGCAATCTTTTAAATCAATTTAAATGTCCCCATTATAATGGGTAATGTTGTTTGTGTGCTGTTAGCCAAAGAAAAAACACTTTTACCCTGTTCTGGGTAATTCACTAAATTTGGGAAGCACTTCATTAAACCATTTATGGCAGATGACATGTAGCCTATGTCCAAAGTTCTCTAGTGAAGAAGAATTCACCATGTCACGAGGCTGCCTGTTTCATTGATTGATGATCTATATCAGGGATGTCAAACTCGATTTCACTGAGGGCCACATCAGAGTTGTGTTTGATTTGGGGGGAAGGGGGAGGGTGTGGCCAGGGGGGGCATGGCCAGCTTGACATCACTCGTGTCGGGGGTGCCTGTGGTGACCTGAGTGCTCTGCCAGTGAAAACGGGCTCCCAATCTCTGTTTTTGGCTGCGACAGCCTCCTGCAACCCTCTGCCAGCAAAAACTGAGCTCGGGAGGGCCAAGCTCCATTTTCGCTAGCAGACGCACTGTGGGCTGGTCCTTCGCTGTTTCCAAGGCAGCCCCATGGGCCAGATCTAAGCACCCCGTGGGCCTTGAGTTTGACACCCCTGGTCTAGATAATCAGAGTACTATCAAGATGCTCACAAATATGCTGCTTGATAATCTGTTCAAAGACTTTGCCTAGGACTGTTATCGAGTTGACAGTTCTATAGTTTCCCTAATTCTCCTCCTTCCTTTTTTGAAGATGGGGATGGCATTTTTTTGTCCAGTTTCCTGGAATCTCATCAGTTCTGCAGAAGTTCTCAAAGATTACTGAGGGTGCTTCTATTATCACCTTCACTAATTCTTTCAGTATCCTAGGTCCTAGGACTGTGATGGCGAACCTACAGCACGTGTGCCCAAAGTGGCACACGAAGCCATGTCGCCTGGCATGCACAGTGTTGCCCGTTCCTCTTCCGGGTTTCTGGTGCATATGCGCACACAACGATCAGCTGGCCTTTGTGCATGTAGCAGTGCTGGAAACCAGAAGAGCTGGTCTTCCATTTTCCGGTGTGAGCATATGTGCCGGCTGGATGATCGGCGCGTGCACATGTGTGGCAGTAACCGGAAGATTTGCTGGTCGGCACATTGCAAAGCACTCCCTCATCACGCCATCACTGTCATCATGTCACATGGCGTGACAGCACACCGTCACTGTCCTAGGATGTTGTTTCTATGGAGATTCTCAGTCATCCAGGTCATGGTTATCACAAAGGTGCTTTTTTGAAAGACATTTTGCTTCCCATCAAGAAGAACTGAAAAAGCTTCTTGGATGAGAAGTGAAAAATCTTCAAGGAAAAACAAAGTCCAGTTGCCTTTCAAAAAAGCACCTTTGGGACTAGGATATTAATTCTAGTGTAGAAACCTGAATTCACTGAAGTTAAACTCTTACTTTCCCCATTTTAAATTGTAATCCTCACTTTCTCCCAAAGGCATAATCCCAATCATTTTGGACTCAATTTCCCTTCTGAGAGAAGGCAGCTGCAAAATAGAAGAGGTTCTCTTTTCTTCACCATCCAATTATTGCCACTTCCCACTTTCTTCTATGTTCCCTTTGCTTTCTTTTTATTTCTGCATATACCCAAGAAACTCATTTTTATTATTTTGGTTTCTTTCACAAGCCTCAGTTCATTCTGACCTTTAGTTTTTCTGACATAGTTTCTATAGTGTTTGGAAAGTATTTTGTAGGCTTTTCTGTTTTTCTTTTCCTTCCACTTATTTCTTACACGTGTTCTTTTTTTTCCTCCTCAGTATTTTAGACCATTTCACAAACTTCTGTGCCAAACCTTCTTAAGTTTTCCTATGTTTGGATGGTGGATTGCTTGTGATTATGCTTTTCATACTGTAGGATTTCTCATTTTTCCTAGACACTTTTCTCATTAAGAATTTGACACAGCTGGATAAGACATAGAAATAAGGAGAAATTTCCTGATAGTTAGAACAATTAATCAGCAGAATGGCTTGTCTTCAGAAGTTGTGGGTGCTCCATCACTAGAGGTTTTTAAGAAGAGACTGGATAGCCATTTGTCTGAAATGCTATAGCACAGTGATGGCTAACCTTTTTGCTGTCATGTACCAAAAGTGAGGGGGGGAAGCGCGGGGGGAGGGGTCATGCACGTGCATGGCCACACCCATAATTCAATGTGCCCTGCCCCCGCGCTCCCCCTGCTTTTGGCACATGATGGCCCGGTGGGCCTGTTTTTTCCCTCCCCAGGCTCCAGAGACTTTCTAGGAGCATGGGGAGGGCGAAAACAGCCTTCTCCACCCTCCAAAAGCCCTCCGGAGGCTGGAAATAGCTCGTTTCCCGACTTCCGGTGGGACCGGAAGGCCCATTATTTGCTCTTCCCAGGCTCCAGAGGCTTTCTAGGAGCCTGGGGAGGGCGAAAATGGCCTTCCCCACCCCCCCGGAGGCCATCCGGAGGCCAGAAATGGCCTATTTCCCAACTTCCGGTGGGCCTGAAAGGCCCGAAAATCAGCTGGCTGGCACACACATGCATGCTGGAGCTCAGCTAAGGCAACACTCACGTGCTCAAGATATGGCTCCACGTGCCACCTGTGGCACGGGTGCCATAGGTTCGCCATCACGGCTATAGGGTCTCCTGCTTGAGCAGTGGGTTGGACTGGGCCCCCGCGGGCAGGATACATCACATGCAGGCCACACCCACCCCAATTCTGCAAAGGCAAAAAACATCACAATACATTATGTGATGTGATCGAGTTCAACACCAGTGGAACTAGAAGATTTCCAAAATCCTTTCCAATTCTGTTATTTTTTTCCCTAAGTCACTAGTGGTGGAAAAAGAAACTGACAGTGAGGTAAGTAAAAGACCAATAAATCTATCCCTCTCCCCCCATGTGACCAATACGAATTAATAATTTGGGTAAGACTTGGCAACAGGAAACTTAAAGATATAGGATTCTCAATAACAACATTTTAGCAGATTGGCTGATGCTATAGATTGTGAGGTTTATGGATTTGATCATTATGAAGAGGCGATATGCCAATGAGGTCAATGTAATTATATAATTACAGTATATAAGCACTGAAATAAAAGTTAAGTAAAAATACTGGAGAACAATTAAAAATTAGGAGTGCAACCATATGCCAATGTTGCAGTCCAGATGTTCTGTAAAAAGTGAATGAACAGACTGGCATTTTGAGAATAAAACAACTAGTGCCGGCTTGGAATCACATTTTAAAAAATAGAAAGTAACCTCACACCTTTTAACAAGTCAAGAAGCAGTTATATTTTTTTCTGGAATTATCAGCAACCAACCTGAACTGGTGCGAAAAGAGGGTTGCTACAGGAGTGCCTAATTTATCTCACTTTACATGCAATTTGCATTTCAGGTTCTTCAGCTGCATTGATTCGGGACAAGAACTGTGTGTGTGTTGGGGGGTGGGATGTAATACCTTGTGCTTGCAGCTAAGAAGGTACTCTTTAGGCAGCAACTGTGGACTCAGCCAGGCTAAGAATAGTGCGCCAAAGGGAAGGCAGACCTGGCTAATTACCTCAGTTAGCCAGCTTTTAAACAAGCCACCCTGGTCCCATTAAATATGGAACAAAGGTTAAGCATCTGTTTTTCAAGAGATGGTTAGCGCATCACAGAGCGTACTGTGACAGGTCATATGATACCATCGTTTTGAATGGGATTTTCAAAACTAACTTTCACAAATAAAGCCCTTTACTACTTCCCACCGCACCACCGTATTAATTCCATTGTATTAAAGGGTAGCAACCGTTATATCAAAATGTTTATACGTAACAGTCATGATATCAGACAGTAGAGTTTTGTTGCACAAACGCAGTATCCCATGTGTGCTAAGGATAGAAGATAAGAGAATTGCTTTTGCAGGTAGTCCTTGACTTACAACCGTTCATTTAATGGTCTGTAGAGATTCTCGGTCATCCGGGTCATGGTTGTCTCAAAGGTGCTTTTTCAGGAGGCAGCTGGACTTCCTTGTTTTTTTCTTTTTCTTTCTTTCGTTTTTGAAGAAATGTTTTGAACAAAACAGGGAAGTCCAGCTGCCTCCTGAAAAAGCACCTTTGGGACATTCATTTAGTGACCATTCAAAGTTAAAAGGGCACTGTTTAATGACCACTTCTCACACTTATGATCACTGCAGTATTTCCCCCCCACCCAGTCACATGATCAAAATTAGGGCGCTTGGCAACCAGCATTTATTTACAATGGTTGCATCGTCCCAGGGTCTTGGGATTCTCATCTGCAACCTTCCTAGGGAGCAAAGATTGCAAGCAAATTCAATGGGGGAAGCCAAATTCGCTCAACTGCAAGATTCACGTAACAATTGCAGTGATTTGCTTAACAAGCATGGCAAAAAAGGGGGGGGCATAAAATGGGGTGTGGCTCATTCTACTGCCTTGCTTAGCAACAGAAATTTTGGGTGTGGTCATAAATTGAGGACTATCTGTATATTGTTTTGGTGAACTTTCTGGAGCCAATAGGATAGCTGCTGATGTCATTATCATAGAAAAACGTAGCAGTTGGGTCAAACAAAAGGCATCAAGTTCATGTTAATATCCTTACCATGACCATCCAAATAAATATCTCCATGCAGGTAGAAACAGATAGGACTGAATGCTTTTCTGTTTTGGGTTCCCATCAGCATTGTTTTTGAACATGGAGATTTCATTCTACCATTTTGCTTAACAACTATGGATAGTTCTGACTACTCTTTTAAAAGGAGTGGAGTTTGAAGAGTCAAATGTGACTCTTCAAGTAGCCCCACTTTTTTCAGGCTTGCAGAAAAATATGCAAAAAAGAAGGGTTGCCTGAATGACTAGCACAGATGCTATGCTCATGCAACATCTGGAATATATTTTCTGTATCATTTTCAAAGCACACAGAGCCCAACATGCAAAGGTTCCTCAAATCTATTGTATACATTATGGGAAGTTCTTTTGTTTGGCTAGTCTGCCATCAATTTTTCCCTGAATTACCTAAGTTTAGTATCGCTAAAGACAATGCATGAGTGACACTGAATAGCCCAACCACTGTGCAAGAGAAAGAATAGAAACTTCTTTCTATTCTTTCTAAGCCATGGATAATTTTATCAACCTCTTTTTCCCAATTATCTTTTTTTCCTAAAGCATGAAAACATAAATGATTCAGCATTTTTAAGCAAAGAGATTGAGAAGTGAAATAGCATAGATTGACTCTATTTGAAGAGTCGGAACTCTAGGGGTGGAGAGAAATCTATCTATCTATCTATCTATCTATCTATCTATCTATCTATCTATCTATCTATCTGTCTGTCTGTCTGTCTATCCTTCTCTCCACCCCTAGAATTCAGACAGCTGAATGCACAGACGGGTATTGATTTTAACCCATCCTTTCCAGCATTCCATTATGCTCATATGCAGCACAAAGAGAGCCCAGAAGGCCTAAGAGATAAACCAAAATTGTCCTATCATCCTGACTACAGGTAATAGACCAGAGGAGATGGTAGAAAGCTTTTATCTAACAAAGAGGCTCTTAGAGTCCTGAAAAAATAAAGCCAAATCTTCTGTTTATTAGGAACAGAAGTACTGACAGCTCTTTTATATTTCACTGTCTTAAAGATTGGAGTCTCAAGGGATTGGATGTCAATAATATGCTTTTTAGCTGCTGTTGATGCAATTTAAATGTACTCATGCAACATGCTAAAACCCAAAGTTAAAAAGCATCTTTGCTCTGTGCACATCCTACCAGCTATAGCTTGATCACAAAACCAAGCAAGCAAACCCTACAGCTATGGAATGAAATGAAAATAAATCTTTGGGCCTTTCCAAAGCATTAAGTTAAAATGCTATTCACCATCACTGACTCAGTGGAATACTATAGTAACAGCAATAGCACTTAGATTTATATACTGCTTCATAGTGCTTCACAGTCCTCTCTAAGCGGTTTACAGAGTTAGCATATTGCCTCCAACAATCTGGGTCCCCATTTTACCCACCTCGGAAGGATGGAAGGCTGAGTCAACCTTGAGCCGGTGAGATTCAATCTGCTGAACTGCAGCTAGCAGTCAGCTGAAGTAGCCTGCAGTACTGTACTCTAACCACTGCACCACCTCAGCTCCTATATTGGTAAGTAGCTTGTTACTCCACACACTTAATGGCCTGTTTCTTTTAAATCTGTTCCAAGTCACTAGTTAATAATGTTTTTCTCAATATTCATGAGAACCATGTGATAGGCAACATAGTTAATTAAGACCTCTACTCTTACTATGTATGTGTGTGTGTGGGGGGGGGGGGGGGAACCTGCCAATCACAGTGCTGCTGCAGAAAAGGAGTAGAGGGTTTAAGGCAAAAGTTCCAGACAAGAATTACAATGAGATCAGTTCTTGGTGATCATATGACCTTGGGACGCTGCAACCATCATAAATATGAACCAATTTCACATATCTGAATTTTGACCACATGATCATGGGAATGCTGCAAAGGTCGTAACTGTGAAAAATGGTCATAAGTCACATTTTTTAATGCCGTTGTAACGTTGAATGGTCACTAAATGAACTGTTGTAAGTTGAGGACTACCTGTATTCTATATCTCACTGGGCCACTCCCCCCATCTTTCAGAGTTTTTATCTTCCACGCATTAATCCCAAAGCAAGCTGTTCCAAATTATGCCTGAGTAAAGGATACACTTCATTCTTTTGTGCAAATCCAAAGGTAAGCATCCAATAGAATGCTGATACATTAAAACAAAAGAAAAGGGAAGGAGGGAACAAATAAAATTTAGAGAAAAGGCACATTGATTATGTGCCTTAAAGTTGTTTTTGACTCGTGACTACGCTAGAAAAAAAAACAGTGTTGTGAACATTTGCTGCCAAAGGAATATGGAGACAACTTTCACAAGGCCTTGCCCTTGTTTATACTTCTTTTTCTGCAAATTTCAACTACAAATTGAAGGATTTTGTGATTTCAAAACAGAATTGGGGAATAAATAACAATAATAATTATCCACACTGAAGAGAAAATGACTACAGGGCCATTTTGATCAAAGCTGGGTCACTCAATAAAATTGCAGATCTGAGATGAAGACAACACAATGTAAAAATGACAATGCAGGATCTGCCATGGCAAGACAGGTGCCAACTCTGTGCCTAAATGATTGCCAGCTCTTAAGTAGCCATTTCTACATGAAAGCATCAATTGAAATAATAAATAAATAATAACTAATAGGCCCAAATCAGGTATTCAATACATCAATTTGTGGAATAGCTAGTTCAGTGATGGCTAACCTTTTTGCCATTGTGTGCCAAAAGCAGGGGGAGTGCGTGGTGGTCATGTGCCCGTGTGCCCACACCCATAATTCAATGCCTCCCTGCCCCCCGCGCATGCGCGCACAACCTCCCATGCTCCACCCGCTTTTGGCACACAACGGCAAAAAGGTTACCAGTGGGCCCGTTTTTCACCCTCCCAGGCTCCAGAGGTTTTCTTGGAGCCTTGGGGAGGGCGAATATGGCCTTCCCCATCCTCCCGGAGGTCCTCCGGAGGCCGGAAATGGCCCATTTCCCAACT
This sequence comes from Ptyas mucosa, assembly GCA_012654045.1. Classification (NCBI taxonomy): domain Eukaryota; kingdom Metazoa; phylum Chordata; class Lepidosauria; order Squamata; family Colubridae; genus Ptyas; species Ptyas mucosa. Next base: position 3,521 of record WNWU01014608.1, on the reverse strand, counting down.
CCTGGAAGGCCCGTTTTTCGCCCTCCCCAGGCTCCAAAGGTTTTCTTGGAGCCTGGGAAGGGTGAAAACAGCCTTCCCCTTGCCCCCGGAGGCCCTCCAGAGGCTGGAAACAGTCCGTTTACTGACTTCCGTTGGGCCTGGAAGGCCGGAAAATCAGTTGGCGGAGCTGAGCTAGGGCAATGCTCCCGTGCCCACAGATACGGCTCCGCGTGCCACCTGTGGCACGCGTGCCATAGGTTCGCTATCATGGAGCTAGTTAATATAAGATAGGGGGAAATGAGGGGAGAGAATCCCAATCTGTTAAAGTTTATTTGTAAAGTTATAGTCCGCTCAACACACTGGGAGACTGAGAGATTTAATTTCTTAAAAGCAGAATATTAATTAAGAGTAAGATTCCTCCTCCTCTGAGGATGAAATGACAACAGGCAGTCTTCCCTGAGTTTTAAAGATGCCAGTTTCCCCGTTTCTCTGCTAGGCACTGGAAGGGTTTGTTTGTTAATGAGGCTACCATGAAGGCCAGGCCTCTCTCTTTGAGAGAGAAAATTGACCTCACTTTAAGCAGAGGAACTTCCTTCCAGCTGCAATGTTTTTTATATTTCTGTTTCCTTTCAAACCTTCATTATCCATTTTATTTAGCATCCTGTTTCAAAAAGTGGACAACCATAAGTTTCCAGATCGGTTATGGTAAGATCTCCTATGTTTTTTTAATCCATAGCATCTATTAGTCAGAGAGTCAGACGCTTCCTACACCCTCTGCAGCTACTAATGACAAAAGATCTGCCTACTCTCTTTATTAAAGACACTTTGTCTTATGATGGGGGTATTTAAAAAAATAGACCCTTTGTCATATGTAGCCAACTTCTCCTAAAATCAGAGCCTCATTTCATCTATAGTAGTTGAGTAGCCTTTATACCTTGCTCAAGGTGGCTGTTTCCCAGGAGGATGGTTTGATTTGAAACATCTGCATACCACTAGATTTGTTATGATATTGATAGTTGGTGTTGGCTTAGCACAAGAATGGCAACGTTGATCTTCTAGGTTAATGGTTTTCAATCTGTGGTCTGCAGATTGAGGTGGCCAGAATGAGGTGGCCTCAAGCTGTGGTCCACCTAGGGTGACCATGATGACACAGAGGGTCCTGCAAAGGCCTCAAGAAATGTTATGATTAAAATCTTGAACGAAGTCTTGGGGGTCCATGACCATGATCCGTAACAGCAAAAGTTATTTAATGGGGTTCCGTAATGAGGAAAAGATTGAGAACTGCTGTTCTAGATCTCTGGGGAGGATTTAAAGAAAGGAATGGGAGCAGAAGATTTCCCAGAGGCAACCATTATAGTCCCACTACTAAAGCAATGTGAAAACTGGAAAAAAAGACCCCCCAAAAGATCTATCAGAATGATATATAGACAGTCACCTTCCCTTAAGTTATCTTAAGGAGAGAGATTCAGATATTACATTATGGCATACACATGTATGACTGCAAAGAAATTCTCTAGCTCACAGAGAGAGAGATTTTCTGTTTTTATACAGTATTAAATGTTAAGGAAATGATAATTTGTGATGGGCTATAGGTTGTGTACAACCGACTTGGAGTGCCCTAGCTCAATCACTGGGATTTGTAAAGCACAGTTTATGGGAGGCCATTGCAAAGCTTTGGATGGCATCCATTCACTTAAGTGTTCTGGAAGGCTTTAAGAGTTGGCTCTGTTTCCAGATGAGAGGTTATTCTGATTCTGGAACCCCTGTCATGTTTTTAATTGTTATGGCTATTTTTTGTCTGGATACTTGCTTATTTATATACAGTCATGGCCGTAAATGTTGGCACCCCTGAAATTTTTCCAGAAAATGAAGAATTTCTCACAGAAAAGTATTGCAGTAACACATGTTTTGCTATACACATGTTTATTCCCTTTGTGTGTATTGGAACAAAACCAAAAAAGGGAGGAAAAAAAGCAAATTGGACATAATGTCACACAAAACTCCAAAAATGGGCTGGACAAAATCATTGGCACCTTTTCAAAATTGTGGATAAATAAGATTGTTTCAAGCATGTGGTGCTCCTTTAAACTCATCTGGGGCAAGTAACAGGTGTGGGCAATATAAAACTCACACCTGAAAGCAGATAAAAAGGAGAGAAGTTCACTTAGTCTTTGCATTGTGTGTCTGTGTGTGCCACACTAAGCATGGACAATAGAAAGAGGAGAAGAGAACTGTCTGAGGGCTTGAGAACCAAAATTGTGGAAAAATATCACCAATCTTAAGGTTACAAGTCCATCTCCAGAGATCTAGATTTGCCTTTGTCCACAGTGTGCAACATTATCAAGAAGTTTGCAACCCATGGCACTGTAGCTAATCTCCCTGGGCGTGGATGGAAGAAAAAAATTGATGAAAGATGCCAACACAGGATAGTCCAGATGGTGGATAAGCAGCCCCAAACAAATTCCAAAGCAATTCAAGTTGTCCTGCAGGCTCAGGGAGCATCAGTGTCAGTGCGAACTATCCGTCGACATTTAAATGAAATGAAACGCTATGGCAGGAGACCCAGGAGGACCCCACTGCTGAGACAGAGACATAGAAAAGCAAGACTACAGTTTGCCAACATGTACTTGAGTAAGCCAAAATTCTTCTGGGCAAAGATCTTGTGGACAGATGAGACCAAGATAAAGCTTTTTGGTAAAGCACATCATTCTACTGTTTACCGCAAATGGAATGAAGCCTACAAAGAAAAGAACACAGTACCTACAGTGAAATATGGTGGAGCTTCACTGATGTTTTGGGGTTGTTTTACTGCCTATGGCACTGGGTGCCTTGAACGTGTGCAAGGCATCATGAAATCTGAGGATTACCAACGGATTTTGGGTCGCACTGTAGAGCCCAGTGTCAGAAAGCTGGTTTGCGTCGGAGATCTTGGATCTTCCAGCAGGACAGTGACCCCAAACATACATCAAAAAGCACCCAGAAATGGATGGCAACAAAGCACTGGAGAGTTCTGAAGTGGCCAGCAATGAGTCCAGATCTCAATCCCATTGAACACCTGTGGAGATCTTAAAATTGCTTTTGGGAAGAGGCGCCCTTCCAATAAGAGAGACCTGGAGCAGTTTGCAAAGGAAGAGTGGTCCAAAATTCTGGGTGAGAGGTGTAAGAAGCTTATTGATGGTTATTGGAAGCGACTGATTTCAGTTACTTATTCCAAAGGGTGTGCAACCAAATATTAAGTAAAGGGTGCCAATGATTTTGTCCAGCCCATTTTTGGAGTTTTGTGTGACATTACGTCCAATTTGCTTTTTTTCCTCCCTTTTTTGGTTTTGTTCCAATACATACAAAGGAAATAAACATGTATTTAGCAAAACATGTGTTACTGCAATTCTTTTCTGTGAGAAATACTTCATTTTCTGGAAAAATTTCAGGGGTGTCAACATTTACAGCCATGACTGTATGTGTGTGTGTGTGTGTGTGTGTGTGTGTGTGTGTGTGTATATATATATATATATATATATATATATATATATATATATATATAT
>WNWU01014606.1:0-27429 GCA_012654045.1 Ptyas mucosa | reverse complement strand
CTCCCCTCCCCTCCCCTCCCCTCCCCTCCCCTCCCCTCCTCCCATTCTATTCTGTGAATTCAGCTTGTAATAAACACCAAATATGATACATACAACATACAGAAGATTTTATCATTACATTACATATAAAGGAGTACATGTAGTCCTCAACCTACAACCACAAGTGAGTCCAAAATGCCTTTAAAAGCCTCTGGCAATCCCAGCTGAGTTGCCTGATCGTCAGAGGCTTTTAAAAGCATTTTTTTCTGCAACCACTTAAAAGTTGTAGAAAAAATGCTTTTAAAAGTAAAAAAAAAAGGCCACGCCCACCCAGTCACATTATCCCCCCACCAAGCCACACCCACAAAATAAGCCACGCCCACAGAACCGGTAGTAAAAAAATTTAGAACCCACCCCTGCTCAAAATGAAAATTTGTTTGCATAAATAATTATAATTCTGGCTTAAAGGCTGGCCCTTTGAAGCCCCGCAGCAAGAGTTTAAACAGTTTTTTTCCCCTCTAGCTGATCAGCTGGGACTCAGGAGGCAGCAATAGATTGGGGGTGTGGCCAAATAAAAGGTAAGAATAATGCAGGGGAGGGGCAGAACCGGTTCGTTGACATCATCACCGCTACCGGCTCGGTGGAACCGGGAGGAACCCACCACTGCCCCTACCCAATCACAACAGGGACATTTAAATACTGTAAGGACTTTCCGATGTGGTAAAAAGGAATTTCTCATAAGCAGTTTTGGATAATGAAGGAAAAAATTTGGGGAATCCTTGGTAAATAGAAGTACCGGTTGTAACTTCAGTTGAGATCTGCTTGTCAAACTGAATTTAAAACTAGCCACTGAGCACGCAACTCTTTTCCTGTATACTATGTTCCTTTCAGGTGAGTTGCCAAAGCTCAAGAGAAAATATAACCTGTTTGAAAGATGTTTCCTGGGTATTCTGCCACCTTCTGGGCATTTTAGAAATCGTAGAGGGGCATGTCAATTGTATCTAAAAATAGGCATCTGGTGGCACCTTTTTAGATTAACACTTTTTATTAAAATGTATGTCCTTTCATGAGTTTCTTCCTGACTTCTGGGAATTGAAAATCTAGCGGGCAGCCCTGCAGAATCCATGCATGAGGCTTTCTGAAAATGTTTTCAGCTGCTTATCCTTATGACATTTTTCTTCCATGGTAGCTTTCGATCCTGATTTCTTATTTCTTCACAGCATCTACGTGGAGGAACTTTCCATCATTTTCTGTAGCTTTATTTATTTTTTACCATTATTGTCCATGATATAATGTTGGTATAAACCCAAGTCCTAAGCAATTAAAGCCGCTGCAATTTAAAGATATTTTCTACTTCTTTGGCCGGAGCAAGTGGTTCTGCCAACTTTTAAAGAGGTGCTGCTTTACCACCTCCTCAAGAAACCATCACTGGATCCAATTGTTCATGACAATCTTTATCCAGTCTCCAGCCTTCCCTATATAGGTGGTTGGTTTGCGGCTTCAGAAGACCCTGGAAGAAACAAATTAACCAGGAGTCATTTCAGACAAGATATAGTCAGCAGGATTGCAGTAGGGGTGGTGCACCCATCCTTGTTGTACATATTGCTGCAGTATCAGTTTACATCAGTGGTGAAATCCAATTTTTTTTTACTACTGATTCTGTGGGTGTGGCTTGATAGGCATGGCAGGGGAAGGATATTGCAAAATCTCCATTCCCACCCCACTCCTGGGGGAAGGATATTGCAAAATCTCCATTCCCACCCCACTCTGGGGCCAGCCAGAGATGGTATTAGCCGGTTCTCCGAACTGCTCAAAATTTTCACTACCGGTTCTCCAGAACCTGCTGGATTTCACCCTTGGTTTACATACTAAGTTAGAGGCTCAGAGTCTTGATTGTCAGTTGGCTGTCCATACAAATTGATTAAACAAATTGACTGATGGTAAAATAATATTTTCATTTTATATGAGCCTTTGTTTCTTGCTTCCAGTTCTAAAATCTAAACCATCAACTATTTCCCCTCAAACCCCCCCCCCCAGCTTTCCCACTTTCTTCCCCATTTTCAGCCTTTCTTTTCCTTCTTGCTTGCTAAATTTGCTGCCTTACAGTCCTTGCATAATTCTACCCCTTTCCATTCATTCCACTCCGCTACTAGAATGTCCCCACGATGAGATAGGCGGCATTTTTTTTTTTCACAAAATAAAATTTATGTATCTAATTTGTATAACCGACCATCTCACCAAAAGCTACTCTGGACAGCATACAACAAAGCTAGGAGCAATAAATATCCCCATTTAAAACTATTTTTTTTAAAAAAAAACCAAAACAAAGAAATAACAAAGGGATGTTAACAGCCACCTCACAAATTCACCTATCCCTGGGATCTCCAAAGTTGCTGGCACAACCAGGTCTTAACCATTTCTTGATTGTCATGTTTTAACGTCTTCCTCTCCTCTACCTTACTAACTGGGTTCATCCTCTGTTTTCAAAAAGCCATCCTTTGAATCATTTTTCTTCTCAGCAGCTGCTCTAATTTGCCTTTAAATTGCAGAAAGCAGCTGCTTTTTTCCACTTCTACAAAAATTTTACTGTCTTGGTCTCCCTTGTTCTCTCTCTTGAGCTGGTTTCTACTCTGAAACTGTCCTCATTAAAAGTACAGTTGGGCTCCCCAGTGCTAAATTCAAAGAGCTCTGTTCCTTCGTTATCTCTGACTTCTAGCTGCCTTTTATCTGATTAAGGTTTCTGTTCCTCACAAAATGTTTAACCTGTTATTGAATGAAATCACATTTCTGGTTTTATACAATATATTGAAACTTAAATTAACCAAACAAAGGAGTTCTCAATAGGTTGTGCATAAAATTAAACTAATTAAGCATAGCATGTTATGCAAATATAGCTGCTAGGTCTCTAATTGACCTAATTAACCATTTTGTGTGACTATAGCCATTTTTAAACCATTTTATTCCCTATTTGTCCTCTTTTTTTTCATATTTGCACCAAAGCCTGAAAAAGGATGCAGCTGCTTTAAAAGGATGAACTGCAATTTACACTTTCCTGGATCTCAATGGTTCTCTACTTAGGTGACTGTCTTCTTATATACCCGTGATGGCGAATCTATGGCACGCGTGGCAGAGGTGGCACGCAGTGCCCTCTCTGATGGCACATGAGCTGTTGCCCCAGTTCAGCTCTGCTGTGCATGCGTGCGTGCCTTCTGCCGGCCAGCTGGTCTTCAGGTCTCTGCCGTAGATGCGCGGGGGGCTTGTGCGCATGTGGGGGGGCACATGCGGGGGAGCAGAGCATGCACACACATTGCATTTTAAGGGTTTGTGTGGTTTGGGCACTCGGTCCGGAAAAGGTTAGCCATCACTGTTATATACAGTATTTCATTCTTTTGGGCATTCCATAGGCAGGGTCCTTCCTCTGCTTTCTCACAAGAAGCTGTGTTTGACCTTCTGCTCTTCTCCCCTGAATATTGAACGTCTATTCTGAAGGTTTTGAATTGAATAATCCTGCATATCACCTAATTAGAATACCAATGGGAAACAGATTACTTTTTCCTGTAGCAAATGATAATGGCAAATCTGTAGTCTGTAGTGGGGTGTTGGAAGGTTAGCATGGAGCAGGAGAAAAATAAGTGACTGTGAGATTGTGGTTAGATGACTAAGTATAAATGTATATGAATGAATTATATATGGTTCAAAATGCCACATCTCATTTTTCCACACTTCTACAAAACATGAAAAAAATGGCTGCTTTAATGAGATGATCTCTTTAAAAGCTGCTTTGTCTTTTTTCTCAGGGTCTTGAAAAAAGAGCCTAAAGCTTTAAAGAAACGCAGCACATAAAGTTCCATGACTTTTTGAGCATTTCTTCCAAATTATCTTCGAAATTATCTTACATGTATGCAGGGGTGAAATGCTCCCAGTTCGGATCGGATTACCTGATCCGGTAGCGATGGCCGCGGGTGGTTCGGAGAACCGGTAGCAAAAATCCCTGTGCCTCCCCCCCCCATGCCCAGCTGAGCCGTGCGATCATCAGAGGCTTTTTTTTTACTTTTAAAAGCATTTCTTCTACAACCTCTTCCAACGAAAAAATGCTTTTAAAAGTAAAAAAAAAAAAGCCTCTGATGATCGCACAGCTCAGTTGGGATCGTCAGAGGCTTTTCAAAGCAGTTTTATCTGCAACCTCTTGGCCGAAGAGGTGGTTTAAAAAATGCTTTGAAAAGTCTCTGATGATCCTAGCTGAGTTGCCTGATCTGCAGAGAGATATTTTTTAAAATGCCTCTCTGACGATCTCAGCTGAGTTTCCTGATCGGCAGAGGCTTTTCAAAGCATTAGAAAAAATGCTTTGAAAAGTTAAAAAAAAAAAAAGTTGGCCACGCCCACCCAGTCACATTACCACCACCACCACCAAGCCACGCCCACAGAACTGGTAGTAACAAATTTTACATTTCATCCCTGCATGTATGTATGAATGGCATGGCCATCTACGAGAAGAATGAGGAAGAATCATGAAAGGTGACAATTTCATCAAACAAATGCTGTAATTTATATACCTACATCAGATCTCAGGATGTTGTAGCATGCTGTAATTCTGAAAATAATCTCAGTTTGTTGTGAACAGTCTCATGAATGAGTGTCTTCAGGAGGTTCTAACTTCTACATTTTGAGCTCACCATCTTGCCCACAGCTGTTATATAGCTTGGCAACCTTAGGAATAAAGAACAATCATCACCATAATGTTCAGTATAGCAGAAAAACATAAAATCATACCTGAGTAACACATTTATTGAGGCCAATCAAATTAACATAAAGGTGTTGCAATTATAAGATTCTTCAGAATTTCATGCAGATAGTAGAAAAAGAGTTAGGAATAAATGTCTGGTTGTTTAAAGCAAGGGGTGTCAAACTTGCGTTGTCACGTGATGTATTGGGACTTTTCCCCCCTCTGCTAAACCGAGTGAGGCCGGGGCCAGTACGTAACACATCTGGCCCGCGGCCTGCGAGTTTGACACCCCTGTTTAAAGCCAAGGGTTTCCATTGCAAATCAGTTGTGAGTTGGAACTAAAGACTGAATTCAGGTAATTTAGGCGTTAGCGATACCATGTCAAGATTAGAGAGGAGAAGGAGTCAGTTGTCAGTTCCCTTGTTCCAGCCAGAACTGATGAAAATTCAGCAATGTTGTCAGGCGTGTCTTTTTCTCTGGAGAAACCCAGGTTCAAGCTCCCATTCAATAGAACTTGCTGGTTATGTTCACATTTAGTACAGAGACTAAACCCTTTTTTTCTGGAGTTTATTCATCACACTGAACAATAAATTAAACAAGGTAGGTCAGTGATGGCTAACCTTTTTGCCATCGCGTGCCAAAAGTGGGGGGAGTAGGGGGGTTGTGCACGCGTGTGCCCACACCCATAATTCTATGCGCCCTGCCCCCCCGCACATGGACATGTGACACCCCTTGTGCTCCCCCCGCTTTTGGCACGCAATGGCCCGGTGGGCCTGTTTTTCACCTCCCCAGGCTCCAGAGGCTTTCTAGGAGCCTGGGGAGGGTGGAAATGGCCATCCCCACCCGCCCAGAGGCCCTCCGCAGGCCAGAAACGGCCCCTTTGCTGACTCCCAGTGGGACCGGGAGGCCCATTTATTGCTCTCCTCAGGGTCCAGAGCCTTTCTAGGAGCCTGGGGAGAGAGAAAAACGGGCCTTCCTCACCCACCAGGCCCTCCAGAGGCTGAAAACAGTCTGTTTTCCTGCTTCCGGTGGGCCCAGAAGGCTCGAAAATCAGCTGGCCAGAGCACACATGCGCCGGAACCGAGCTCGTGTGCCCACCGATATGGCTCCACATGCCATCTGTGGCATGCGTGCCATAGGTTTGCCATCATGGGGGTAGGTTTTACACTAAGCTATAGAAGGCTAACCTTGCTAACATTAAATCAGGTTAGCAGGTTGCGTCTGCTTTATGACTTAGTTAAATGCATTGCATGAATACAGCCATTTCCTTTACTTTATTGTCAGCTCCTTAAATTAAAGGCAAGGTGTGTAAACATCATATACTTAAGGTATGAAAACTATTACAGGTAGTCTTCGACTTACAACAGTTCATTTAATGACCGAAGTTACAACAGCACTGAAAAAAGTGATTTATGACCATTTTTCACACTTATGACCATTGCAGCATCCCCATGGTCACGTGATTTACATTTGGATGTGTGACAACTGACCTTCTGTGACCTTCTGACAAGCAAAATCAATGGGAAAACCAGATTCACTTAACCACGTTGCTAATTTAACAACTGCACTGATTCATTTAACCTGATTGACAGGATTCACGCATTGCATGAAAACATTCTTTAGGCATTTTAAGAATATTTTCCCCTATGGCTACTGAGGGCTACTGCAGTGGGCAATGACAAAGCAATGTCACCAGAAGCTTCAGGATTTGGTTTAGTGAGGAAAATATATGTGCCAAACATGTTGACAACTCTGAATGCTATTTCGCTTTTTTAACAGCAGTAAGTTGCTGTTCTGCAAAGATTTGTTGCACAAGCTGTGGAGGCTGGGGAAAAAAAAGACTCAGTGAATGCCAAACAAGTGTCTGTGAGGTCATTGACCACTGGCATGTATCCTTATTTGCAAACTCCTGATTTCCTGCCCCACATCAGACAAAAATTGTATAGTTTTTTGCAGTCAGTGATCCTTGTGTATTTTCTATGCTTCTATATCTCTTGTCTATCATTGTGCCATCCGGGGGCCCTGCAGGCTCCCTCTCGAGAGACACAGAAGGGGCATATCCAATTTTGTCGTGGATGTATTTTTAGGCCTGGTCTTCAGTAAGGCAGCCCTCTTGCATCCTGCTGACGCACCCTACGGCCTCACCGGGGGGCCGTTTCTACAGGGTGCCATAGCAACGTAGTGTGTAATGATAACTCTGGAGCCTGGCGTCTGCCCTGATAGGGAAGGCCTCTCTGGCGTTCGCCTTCGCCAGGGTGACAGACCATTGTACCTTCCTGACAAAGGAGCTTCATTGGAAATCACGCCCCCACAGCTGCTATGGAGGGTGGTTCCCTCCTCTCCCCACTGCTTTGTGCCTCTGCTTTGTGCCATCTGTTTCCCTCTGTGCCTCTCACCCCCCCACCCCCCCACCCATTTCTTAAGAGAAACAACAGCAGGTTCAGAACAGGCAAAAAAAAGAAGTCACATTTCTGTTGTTCTTGTTGATGCTCAACTGATCATCAGTTTAGTACAGAATGTGTGGCCAGGAGATGGAGGGATGGAAGCTGTTTTAAGGGCTTGAAAAGGGGATCAGGCAAATCGGTTGAGAAAAAGGATCTGCATAGTAAGGGTGTGTATCTGTCATGAAGACTAAGGGCCGCCGCTAGTTGTGGGACATTCTCTGTGAGGTCTTTGGTGTTGAGACTCTAGAAAGCGTGCGGAGAAAAACAACAAAGAGGATTAGGGAACTCGAGGATAAAACATATGAAGAACAGTTGCAGGAACTGGGTATGTCTAGTTTAATGAAAAGAAGGATTAGGGGAGACATGATAGCAATGTTCCAGTATCTCAGGGGCTGCCAGAAACAAGAGGGAGTCAAGCTATTCTCCAAAGCACCTGGGGGCAGGATAAGAAGCAATGGGTGGAAACTAATCAAGGAGAGAAGCAACTTAGAATTAAGGAGAAATTTCCTGACAGTTAGAACAATTTGCCTCCAGAGGTTGTAAATGCTCCAACAGTGGAAGTTTTAAGAAGAGATTGGATAACCATTTGTCTAAAGTGGTGTAGGGTTTCCTGCCTAAGTAGGGGGTTGGACTAGAAGACCTCCAAGGTCCCTTCCAACTCTGTTATTCTATTCTTAATGGAGGGGAGCCGTTCCAAAGGAGGGCAATTAATTTGTATCTTGGCAATAGGAGTCCTGAAAGATTCATTGGGCCATTACTGGAGATGGATGCAGGTTTAGTTTGATAGATATCACCTCATTAAGTTATGAGGATGTATTATCTGGATCCTCTGCAATCGTGATTCAGGATTGGGCATGTGGCTAAAATAGCTTTGAGGGTTGTCCTCTTGGTTCTGTCATCCTTTCAGTGGTATTTGATATGAAAAGCTCTGGTATCATTCTCGCTCATCTACAAGGGTTGGGAGTTGGGGATGTCATTTTGTGGTGGTTCTGCTCTTATCTTGAGTGGTTCCAGTTGGTGGTAATGAGGAGCAAAGCTTGATCTCCTAGTGGGGGTTCCCCATGGCTCAGTGCCCTCCCCCATATTATTTAATGTCTATATGAAACTGCTGGGGGAGGTCATCTGTCCATTTGGAGTGTGGTATCATCAATATGTTGATGACATCTGATGTAATGTAAACTGGGCTGGACTGGAGATCCCATAGAAGTCTTGAACCAGTACCTGGAGTCTATGAGAATGTGAATGGGATGAAACAAGCTTGTGTCAAATCTAAATGGAGTTGCCCTTTGTCAATAAATGGCTGTGCAATCCAATAACACCAGTCCCAACATGCATTGTAAGCCGCTCTGAGTCTCCGGAGAAGGGCGGCATATAAATAATTTTTTTTTAAAAAAAAAACAGTTACTCTGGAAGGGGTCAGGTTCCCCATGAAGGAGGACTCCTTGTCCTTCTTGATTTTCAGCTCTTGTTAAAATAGTAAGTGCTGTGGCCAGGGGGGAACTTCCTTCAACTTCAGCTTATAACACGGACCAAGATACTAGGTTACTATAATGCATTGTTTGTGGAGCTGCCTTTGGAAATGACCCAGAAGCTACAGTTGGTGCAGAATGTGGTGCCTAGACTATTGATAGGAGTATCCTGCCAGGAAAAATAACACCAGTCCTGAAGTCACTTTGTTGGTTACCAGTATGCTTCCATGCCCAATTTAAAATGCTGTTATTATCTTGAAAACTCTATACCTAGAGCTTCAGTTGATCTCCCATTTGTCATGTTGGGGAACAATGGCAACCCTTTAATTTTTGCTTGCTGTGGAGCAAATATTAGAGGAGGAAAAGCTTCGGGGAATAAGAACTGCTTTGCAATTCATTCTCTTAGGAAGGTGGTTCCTTCTCCTACGCAGGCTTTGGCGGTGTCGGTTGGACTACTTCAGATCTTCTGCTGCCCCAAGTGGTTGAGCTGTCAATTGTCCAAAATAAAATCTGAGTTTTGTTTCTACTATTGCAGACAATGTCTTTTTGGCAATGATGAAAACAGCATCACTGACAAGTGGCTGCTCAATTTAGGGCACAGTCATGCCAAATTCAGTCAGTTGAACAGGTCAATAAGCAAAAAAGCTTCAAAGACAGATGTAGACTGTGCATCTATACGGTAGGTTTTGATTTTCTATTTGTTTCCTAGAAGGAACCCTTGCTTTATGAACCACATCCCCATCCATTCAGTGTCTTATTGTTGTTCTGCCCCAGCTACGGATCCCAAAGAACACAGCACACACAAACTCTGAACAAAACTTAGTTTACTCAAATAATGCAGTTTTAGCAAATGCCGGATATAAATAAGCGTTCTTAACAGCCTGCCAGAATTCCACAGATAAGATAGTCAGAATCTTACTGGAGTTGGCAGAAAGCCCAGAAGAAAGGTTGCAGGGAAATCCCAATGCGATGATTAGCGAACTAAAGTTGTTTCCTGCAGCTTGTTATAAGCTGCATTCTTTCTTAAATAGGCTAAGGGCATGGCCAATTAGCCCCAAGCCTTGCTCTCGAGGAGACCTCCTCCTGAGGAACCACTCCTGCCTTTTGGCAGCTCTGTGTGCCCGCACATTGAGAAGCGGCTCCTCCTCTTTATCCTCTTCACTTAAAGGAGCCTCTGGAGGTTCTGAAGGCCCTGATTGAATCCTTGCCTCTGGCACCACATCTTCTTCAGCCTCCTCACTGTCTGACTCGAGCGCCGGCTGCACAGGCTGCTGGCACAGCGCCACACCAGCCTCCTCGTCGTCAGGATCAGCAACAATCCGCACAGGCCGCTGGTGGGCCACAACAATTGTCCAGCTATTTTAGGGTTCCCAGAGAACATAGGCATGTGCACAGTGCTACTAAATTTTCAGTTTATGTGCCCTTGAAAAAGTAGCCCTCCAAGTTGCAAGCAGTCCTCAACTTACAACAATTTGTTTAGCAACCGTTCAAAGTTATGATGCTGCTGAAGAAAGTGAATTATGACCAGTGCTTACACTTTTGGCCATTGACGAGCCCCCTGTAGTCACGTGATAAAAATGTGGGTGCTTGGCAACTGACAGGTCTTTATAAAGTGTCCCAGGGTCACATGATCACTATTTGTGATTTTCCCTGCTTGTTTCTGTTCTGCCCCAGCTACAGACTGCAAAGAACGCAGTGCACACAAACTCTATACAAAGTTTATTTTACTCAAATAACTTAGTCTTTATCAACCAAAGGCTGTTAATAAACTGTCTTAACAGCCTACCAGAATTCTAAGATAAGGTAATCACAGTCTTAACTAGAGTTGGCAGAAAGCCCAGAAACAATTTTGCAGAGAATCCAGACATGAAGGAAAGTAAACTAAAGTTGGTCCCTACAGTTTGCTGCAAGCAGCGTTCCTCCTTAAATAAGCTAAGGGAGTGGCCAATTAGCCCCAAGCCTTACTCTTGAGGAGACCTCCTGCAGAGGAGCCACTCCTGTCTTTTGGCAGCTCTGTGCGCCTGTGCATTGAGAAGAGGCTCCTCCTCTTCATCCTCTTCACTTAAAGGAGCTTCTGGAGGTTCTGAAGGCCCTGGCTGAATCCCTGCCTCTGGCACCACATCTTCTCCAGCCTCCTCACTGTCCAACTCGAGCGCCAGCTGCACAGGCTGCTGACGCAGCACACCAGCCTCCTCGTTGTCGGAATCAGCTACAATCTGCACAGGCCACTGTCGGGCCACAACAGTTTCTGACAAGCAAAGACAATGGGGAAAGATGGGTTCATTTAATGACCAAGGCAATTCACGTAATTAGTGTGGCAAAAAAAAAAAGTCATAAAATCGGGCATGACTCAGTTAACAACCATCTTATTTAGCGACAGATGTTCATGTCCCAATTGTGATTGCCAATCAAGGACTGCCTGTATTGAGACGGATCACTGTGACTCCCACATCTATTCATCAATTGCTTAACTCAGGGGTGTCAAACACAAGGCCCAGGGGGCAGATCTGGGCCATGGGGTGCTTAGATCTGGCCCGTGGGGCTGCCCAGGAAACAGCGAAGGACCAGCCTGCGTTGTCTCTGCCAGTGAAAATGGAGCTTGGGAGGAATGTGGGCGGTCCTCCTGAGCTCCGTTTTGGCTGGCAGAGCAGGGGTGGTTTCTACTTACCTTTACTACCAGTTTGCAATGGGATCACACGTGCGCGCTTGCTTTGCTTGTGCACACGTCTTGCTCTTCTGATGATGTCAGGGTCAGTGGGCGGAGCCTTCCACAGTTTTACTACCGGTTCTATAGAACCAGTCTGAACCGGGGGCAACCCACCACTGTGGCAGAGGGTTGCAGGAGGCCATCGCAGCCAAAAATGGAGAATGCAAGGGCTACGGGTAGCCCTCCCAAGCTCTGTTTTCACTAGCAGAGGGTTGCAGGAGGTTGTTGCAGGCAAAAACGGAGCCCGTTTTTGCTGACAGAGTGCTCGGGCCACCAGAGGCGTCCAAAACACGAGTGACATCAAGCTGGCCATGCCCACCCTGGCCACACCCACCCCGGCCCCTCGAGGTTAAACACAACCCTGATGCGGCCTTCAATGAAATCGAGTTTGACACCTCTGGCTTAACCTGATTACAAACCCAGCAGTTATATTCACACAATATGCTATTTTGGTTAGCGTTACTCTCTAGGTTAAATTTTTTGTTGCTTGCCATATTGTAGAAATCCAGCCAATTTGATTTAGGGTCTACTATATTGTGCAAACAGAGAAAATAGGTTAAGTCAGCCACCAAGTTAAGCGTGTTGTGTGAACATAGCCAAAATGACCCTGACCATGTGTCCGTCTATGATTTTGTTCCACATTTCTCATGCGAGTATCCTGCACACCATATGGCCTTCCCCCATCTTGGCAAAGGCTGGAAAGAACCCTGCTGCCTTTGTGTTGTTGCTATTTTTCTAGGGTCCAGGAACATAGCTTTTTATGTTGATTCATACTGTGCTGCACATAGGTTGCTATGATTTTACTTATTTTTGTCTCTTAATCTGTGTTTGCTTGCTGGGAATGCTGGAGGGAGGATGCATTAGTACTGGGTAAACACAGCATACAACTCCCTTTTCCTGCACATGCTCCCAGCAGTTCTTAGCCAATGCAAACAAAGTCTGTTTTGCCAGCTCATTGACAGCACTGCTTGGTGGTGGGATTATGCGCATATGTCTATAAATCAGTTTAGGGGGTGTTTCTATCATCATTGACAATATGAGACAAGTATAATTGTCACTCCAATTTAGATTAAACTGCCAACTGACTGCAGGAAAACATGTTGAGTCCTTTGGCCTTTAACAGCTATTTCACCTGCAGAAATCAGTAAGCGAATCTTCTTTTCATAGCAGAGAAGTCCACATTATGGCCCCACTAACGATAGAAGATTAGATTGTTATTAAAGGCATAAGCACCAGATCAAAAGTTAGCCAGCTTATCTGGAGTTGTTTTACATTGCCTCTAGCTATCCCAAATGCACCCTTGTACTGGCAAACAAAGTGTTAATTTTTCTCGGCAACACTTTGTGTCCACCCATTTAGGAGGCAGAACCACATCAGGTTGATCTATAAAGACTGCTGTTGGAATCACAGCCCTAGTGAGTGCCAGGTAAGGTTCTGGTCATAATGTTCTTACATTAAGTGTTAATTGCGCAGGACGTTTACGTATGTGGAACTGGCTGCCTCTGCAAGAAGATCCTGGTGTTGGCTTTGACAGCTGGGCTGGAGGGAGCTCTCCAGCAAATACCATTTCCTTCACCATGGCTGTCATTCAGCCTGGACGATCTGGGCCTTATATGGAACTGCAGATGGGGTCGAGGCCCGACTCGGATTTTGACTCAGATTCAGACAACCCAGCCTTCAACAGCACCAAACCTGGCTCTGGTTATCCTGCCTGCTCCCAAGTGATCCACAGTGGTCACTTCATGGTGTCATGTCCGCACAGCGACTTGGTGCCCCGTCGGCGCCATCATCAGGCAGTGCCAGAAGTCCCTGATCCTCCAAGCATTGATCCCACTCTCACCCGCCTGTTTGAGTGCATGAGCCTGGCTTACAGGTGAGTCTGGGAGAGCCTCCTGCCTCCAGCCATGTTCAGGTCTTTTGACAGGTGGTTTTGAGAGATGACAGGTCTGCAGTCTGGCCATGGAGTGTCTTTTCTCAGGAATCCCAGAAGTTCAATTAAAGCGCAGGGGTCTTTTGATCCAAGAGGGGAACAATCTCGGAACGGCATTGCAAAGGATTTGATGTAGGGGAGACAAGATTGGATTAACTTCAGAACTGAAGTTTTAGTAGTTGAGAGTGTCAGAGATAAACCTAGCATCTCATAGTGGAGGCAAAATATGAACCTTGTGGATTTCTTCTGTGAACCTACTCTTATTTTCATTGTCTTTTTCTTTCTTTCTGAATTGAAGTCCAGTTTGTTTGTTTGTTTGCTTGTTTTGTGATTCCTTGAATTGCAGACTCCAAGCTAGCAAAAACATTAGGCTGTCAGTAATGATGAGCCCCGAAATCCATCCTGTGATTGCAGAATTGCAGTCTTGCAAAAATGCAGATTGTAAATCTGCTGGGGGACAACATTTAATGAACTGCAGGGAAAACCTGACTCCAGATTATCACCACTTTCCCCAGAATTTTAGTAATCTGTATGACAATGTATTCCTCTCCCAGGTTGGGGAATCATTGTTACAGTCCCTGGAGCATCCAAAGCCCCCTTATTTGCTCCAGAATCCAGATCAAAGCATTTTCTCCTGTGTTGGTCTGCCAGCTGCATCTGACCAACTAACAAGTTTGTTCAGATATAATTTACTTTGGAACTCTATGCCACAGGATATTGTGATGTCTCATGTAAGAAGGGGAAATTTCCCTTGCTGCTTTTAATTAACCCTCTTGCTAGTTTTACTCATTATATTAAGCCATGATTTAAACATCATCATCATCTGCACTACACAGTTTACATTAATAGTTAAACATACGGTAACAAACTCAAAAATTAAAATCCACATGAAATTGGTAAAATAAAAGGGCAATATATGTATATGTATATGGCATATATATGTACATATTTTACTACTCTGCCTAGCCTCTATTCTTCGTTTCTTGGAAGTCTCCTTCCATGTGCCAACTGCTTATTTTCCAACCCTAGGAATGAACGGTCAAATATTACTGTTTATTAAAGAAGATAAAGTTGGTTGGGATACCGCAGTAAACTAAGCTATTTGACTTGGTGTTGATTAAGTCTGTTGTGTGAACTGTTAGTCAGTGGTTACAAAGTCTGGTTCGAGTGTGACACACATAGCCTTTTCTCTCAATCCTAGGGAAGAAGGAAAAAGATAAGAGTCTTGCTATTAGAATTAGAATTAGAATTTTTTATTGGCCAAGTGTGATTGGACACACAAGGAATTTGTCTTGGTACATATGCTCTCAGTGTACATAAAAGAAAATTCTATTGATGGAAACTCATGGGGACCTGCTACTTCTGCCTTTTGCAAAAGGGCTTTTGACCTCCCCCCCCACCCATAGCACCCCTTTTTCTTCTTCCCTAGGTTGAGAGGAAGAGCTATGTGCAGGGGAGGCCTTTTGATCAGAGGGAAATACATCATCAGTTATCTCTTCTTTTAACCCAAGTTCCAGCAATTTCCCAGAAAACTTATGGTGAAATCACCCAGCTTCCTCAGTGGCATGTTAATGGAAGTCCAGATTTTGTAATCCCATTTGAATCCCTCCAGTGTATCACAAGCCCTTTCACCTTTTTTTATCCAGGAAAGCATAACATTTTTTTTTACATTGCAGACCTGTTCTGCTGACTGCTGGCTACCAGCAGTTCAGCAGTTCGAGTGTCACTGGCTCAAGGTTGCTTCAGCCTCCCATCCTTCTGAGGTCGGTAAAATGAGGACCCAGATTATTGGGGGGCAATATGCTGACTCTTTAAACTGCTTAGAAAGGGCTGTAAAGCCCTGTGAAGTGGTATATAAATCTAAATGCCATTGCTATTGTTATTTACTACAAGTATTAAAAGCTATTGGCTTGGAAGTCCCCCAATATAGGTAAAGTCTTGTTGGAGCAGACCAGCAATTTTTTTCTCAGGAGCCAACCAGCAGCCTCTTTTAGAGCCAGCCAGATTAAAGGCCATCACTACATCTGTGGAAATACATTCCTCACATTAATTTTGTGGTGTGTGTTCTCTTTCATTTCTTCAAATTCTCCATCCAGTCAGCTTCATTGGATGATTTCTGTGTCTAGTGTCTGAAACGAGGGAGACAAAAAATTCCCAAATATTTTATCTATGCCATAGATTAATTTATACTTTTCAGGTTCTCCTGACTAATTTTATCTAGGTCAGGGGTCTACAACCTTAAACACTCAAGGAGCCATTTGGACTCGTTTCCCACAGAAAACACCGGGAGCCACAAAACCTGGGTGGGCGTGGCCAACTCAACGTCACTCACTTCCACCAGTCACATGACACCCCCCCCCAGCCACGCCTACCCAGCCGGTCATTAGAGCAAAGAACCGGTTGTTAAAAAACACCGGGATCCACAAAACCCTTTTGACATCTCTCTCTCTCCCTTCCTTCCTCTCTCCCTCCCCCCCCTGTATCTCTCTATGTCTCTCCTCTCCCCCTCTCTCTGTATCTCTCTGTCTCTGCCCTGGCCGATTCTCCATCCCCTGCTGTCGCCCTTACCTTCTCAGGCTAGGTGAGTGACTGGGAGGGAGGTGAGGGGCGGGGCCAGCCAATGGCAGGATCATCCAACAGGGAGCCACAGCAGAGGGCCCAAAGAGCCGCATGTGGCTCCGGAGCCGCAGGTTGCTGACACCCAATTTAGTGATAGCAAGTGGTAGGAAGTGCCATATCTATCCTTTTCCTCCAGGGTGGAGTTTGGGCCTCCTGCTAATTCTTTGTCCTTTCCCTCTTTATCTTGCCCTCTCATTTCAACTCATGTATGTGAACTCACCTTTGCAGTTAATAGACCATAGTTTAGTATATCGTGTTGCCAACCATTTGTGGTTTGGTTTAGGCCAATTTGTGATCCTTATTCTTCTTTCTTTGAAAGAGACATTTTCATCTGCTTGCCTAAAAATTATAGCTTTGTGTACTGCTGTTCAACCTGCAAAAGTCTGCTTGTGTCTTTTTCGTTTTGTTTGTTTTTTTTTTTTGATCGAGAAGGTCAGAATAGTAGCATTTATTTTGTGGTAGACCCTTCTCATCAACCCACTGGCAGTTTGCGACAGCCTTAGTTGTGGGGTATTGCAGCAAAGACCTGCTTAAATGAGGCCTTTTTCCCAGCTTCCAGAGGCTGTTGACTTCTGGACATGCTGTTCTCAAGCCTTGTTTACTTTGATCCATGGGCGGCCCCAGTTCAGACAAATCCGGAGGTGGAAACACTGAAAGACACCCCCTCCCCACCCGACACACACCTATGATCTCACTGCTGCCTAAGCACAATTCTTTCTGCTTTATATAGACTGTGCTCTCCACTACTCCCACCCCTCTAAAGAAATGTCATGACAAGAATGAATATGGAGAAAAATGACTCACTTTTCATTCATACTGTAGAACTTGGGATCAGCTGGTTAAACTTTTGGGATGCACTCTTCATATAAATGGCCCCGATAGATGTCCTGCGGTTAGGTCCTAGTGGTGGACAATTCTTCTTTGAGAGAAGGGGTTGTATCGGCCCTCTTAATGAGGTATTGGTTTACCCCCTCCTCGAGAAGCCATCACTAGATCTACTAAACTGGACAATTTTTATCCAGTTGCTGCTATATGCTGCTTAGAGTTAAGCTTTTGTGAGATGGGTGGTTATAACTATGCTAAATAAATAAATACAATTTGCTTACACAGGTAGTCCCCAACTTAGGACCAGTCACTTAATGATCATTCAAAGTTACAATGGATCTCCCCAGAGTGACTTATAACCCATTTTTGGAGTTACGATAGCTGCACAACCACCTGTAATTGTATGATCCCATTTTGGGTTTTTATCAACAGGCTCATCTTTATACTGTCATCTTTATAAAAATTGTAATAATAATAATAATAATAATAATAATAATAATAATAATAATAATATACTGTTGATGGTGTCTTGCAGTCACATGACCACAATTTGCTATGTTTTTCCCCGGTTCCTGGTATTTATTTCCAGTTTCCAGCAAAAAAGCTTACTGGGGAAATTGATTTCCTTAATGACCACAATGTTCGCTTAATGACGACTGTAAAACCAGTTGTAATGTCAAATCTGATTACATGATGCCTTGACTTACAATTGCAACAACTTAAAACCAATTCCAGGGTCAGTTATGGTCATAAATCAAGGATATCTGCAGTAATTGTAGCCCTAGGAGTAACTTTATGCAGTTTTCTTAATAACTATGGTGTTCACTTAACAGTTGCCCCCAAAAGGTTGTGAAATTGGGTCAGACACATGGGTGACCCATTTTAAAACTATCACAATTTATGATTATAACCTCCATTACAGTCATAAATCAAGGATTACCTGTAATGTAACCGTACAATAAAAATAGAGCTAGTACTCTTAAATGTGGGAGTTCCATTATGACATTGTTGCATGCATGCTGATTATTATTTTATTTTTATTTTATTATTTTATTAGTCATATTTCTATGCCGCCCACTCTCCGAGGACTCTGGGCGGCTTACACCAAAGACAGTATACTAAATAGCATATTGCCCCCAACAATTTGGGTCCTCATTTTACCCACCTCAGAAGGATGGAAGACTGAGTCAGCCTTGAGCCAGTGAGATTTGATCCGCTGATCTGCTGAACTAGCAGTCAGCTGAAGTAGCTGCAGTACTGCACTCTAACCACTGCGCCACCTTGGCTTATGGTTATATAAAAATAACTTTGCAATTAAATCTGCTCCTTCACCTGTGTATTTCTTTTTCCCCATCCTTTGCTTGCATTTGCTTATTTTTCTGTGTCATTTTTCTTCCTGCAATCCTTTATTTGATGGCAGGGTCAATAGATTCCTGTCCTAAAAGTATTCCTAGGGCTTTGTTGCAATAACTGGCAACACCATTGTCATGATGGTTGGATACCATCCTGGGAAGTTTTGAAACTTTGTGCCAAGAAGAAGCAAGTATAAAGGAATTAAGATATCTGGCTGGTTTATATAATTTTCTCAATGCTTTGTTCCTCAGTTCTACAATTTATTCTTAACTTTCAGTTTCCTACACTTTGGAGAAGGCATTAATCTCTCTCTCTCCCATCCATCTATCACAATTATAAAAATTTTAGAAAATTCTGTACATATTCTCAAATATATAGCTATTATTGTGAGAGGTGGAAGCAATGCTTTATTTTGATATGAACAAAAGCTGGGATTTACAGATAGCTGGGTCTTGGGTTGGAGCCAGGTTGGTCTTCTGTATTCCTGAACTCATAATTCTCTGGTGCCATGAGCATGCAAATGCCTCATTCTAACCGAGGCCTTGGTACAGGTAGTCCTTGACATAAGACAACTAAGCCCCCAAATTTTGTTGTTAAGCAAAACATTTGTTAAATGAACTTTGCCCCATTTTATGACCTATTTTACCACAGTTGTTAAGTGAATCATTGCAATTGGAAGGAACCTTGGAGATCTTCTAGTCCAGGGGTGTCAAACTCGATTTCATTGAGGGCCACATCAGGGTTGTGTTTAACCTCAGGGGGGCCGGTTGGGCGTGGCAAGCATAGGTATGGCCAGCTTGATGTCACTTGTGTCGGGGGTACCTGTGGTGGCCCAAGAGCTCTGACAGCGAAAATGGTTCCTGAGCTCCATTTTTGGCTGTGATGGCCTCCTGCAACCTTCTGCCAGCGAAAAGGAGCCTAGGAGGGCTACATAAGGCCCTCCCAAGCTCCGTTTTCATTGGCAGAGGTACCGTGGACCGGTCCCTACCTGTTTCCAAGGCAGCCTGGTGGCCAGATCTAAGCACTCCCCGAGCCAGATCGGGCCCGAGGGCCTTGAGTTTGACACCCCTGTTCTAGTCCAATCCTCTGCTCAGTCAGAAAACCCTACACCATTTCAGACAAATGGTTGTCCAGTCTCTTCTTAAAAACTTCCAGTGTTGGTGCATTTACAATTTCTGGAAGCAAGTTGTTCTACCGATTAAATGACAGAACAATTCATCAGTGGAACAACTTGCCTCCAGAAGTTGTGAATGTTCCAAAACTTGTTTTTAAGAAGAGACAAATGGACAACCATTTGTCTGAAATGGAATATGGTTTCCTGCCTGAGCAGGAGGTTGGATTAGAAGATCTCCAATTCTGTTATTCTATTCTATTCTAGTTGTTAAGTTAGTATTTATTTATTTATTTATTGGTTCAATTTATATGCCGCCCTTCTCCGGAGACTCAGGGCGGCTTACAATGCATTAAGCAATAGCCTTCATACTTTTGTATATACCTGCTTAGTAGGGCTTTTGGCCCCCCCAAGCGGTGTTCTTTTTTTATATACACAAAGTCAGCTTATTGCCCCCACAATCCGAGTCCTCATTTTACCTACCTCGGAAGGATGGAAGGCTGAGTCAACCTTGAGCCTGGTGAGATTCGAACTTGCAATAATTTCAGGCAGCTGGCAGCTAAGTGCTATTAAACAGGGCTTTAGTCTGCTGCTCCACCAAGGCTCTTAACATGTTTGTTAAGTGAATCTGGCTTCCCCATTGACTTTGCTTGCAAGAAGTTCGCAAAAAGTGATCACATGACCTGGGACACTACAACAACCATACAATAGTGGCCAAAATTGTGGAAACCTTTTGGGGAAAGTGTATTTTCTAAAACTACCTAAAAACACAACTTCTTTGGGAGTACCATAAAATTATATATCAATGGAAAGATAATTTAATCACGAATGTAATGCAATAACTTTTATGAAGGTTTTGCTATTAAAATAGCAGTTACAGTATAAAGATAAAAAGTGTAACACGTAGAAAAAAATGAGAGATACAAAAATGATCACCATAGAAAAAACAAGATATACAAAAATTATCACATCAGTTAATCCTTAGTTGGGTAACCTTTAGCATGAATTACGGCATTACAACATCTTCCCATGGAGTGAACCAAGTCTTTTAGTTCTGCAGCTGTTATAATGTGAAACCAAGATTGAACGATTGCTTCTATTAACTGGATTTTATTGCTGGGTCACTTCTGATTAACAAATTTCTTTAGTTGGCTCCATAGATTTTCAATTGGGTTAAAGTCTGGGCTATTCCCAAACCATTCCAGCAGTGGAATAGGATTATCTTGAAACTCCCCCCCCAAAAAAAGTGGTGTTATCCACATTAAACCTTAAAAGGTTTCCACAATTTTGGCCACTACTATAAATTTGAACCAGTTACTAAGCATCTGAGTTTTGATCACATGACCATGGGGATGCTGCAATGGTCATAAGTGTGAAAAACTGTCATGAGTCAGTTTTTTCAGTGCTGTTGTAACTTTGAACAGTGAGTAAATGAACTGTTGTAAGTTGCTTAACCCTTCCCATTCCAGCTACTTAGAATCATAAGAGTTGGGATACAGTAATTGAATCATTCCTGTTCAGTGCGGGAATCCATATGAAAGAATTGCTGATAAGCAGTGATAAGCATCCTTTATTTGATATCTCTTTGGCATTCTGGTTCCATTGACAAGTGATTCTCAACCAGAATCTTACTTCCTGTAATTTACCGTAAATCCATCATCCATATCTTGCATTCTGGGATAGAAGAGAAAAATCTTGGCTTTCTAATGTATGACTTAATTTCAAATATTAGAAAAGCTTCATTATATTCCCACTCAGTTTTCATGATGTGGATTGTTTTCATTTTTTTCAAGCTCTCTTCGTGGGATTTACTGTCTATTCTTCTAATTATCCCTAAATCTGTTTCAGTTTGTTTAAATACGTCTGTCCTGATGAGCATTGTTTAGACATATGTTGAACTTGGAGAACCGCTTGTCTGAAATGGTATAAGTGTCTTGGGGTTGGGACTAGAAGACCTCCAAGGTCCCTTCCAACTCTATTATTCTGGTATCTACTGTAGGTGTCCGCTTCATTGTCATGCCATCCGCATTTAAGTAGTTTGCTAATCTAATGTGATGTTCTGTCAAATGCTTTTTTGAATCAAGATATCTTATTCTGTATTGTGTAAGATGTACAGTAGCTATAGCATTCTTACGATTTACTAAGAAAATTGCCCAACAAAAATATGAGATAAGGTTAGTTTGGCACAATTTGTTCTCAGAATGTTTGCAGGTCAGGCTGTTTATAATTTATTTGAGAATCTGCCCAGATATCTATGTCAGGCTAACTGGCTGGTTGGCCTTCTTTTTTCTCTTTTGAAGATAGGGACACTCTTTGCCCGATCCTGTTTTACAAAAGCACTCAAAAATAATATATAAAGATTCAGACAGACTATTAGTGAGTTCTTTCAAAGCCTCAGTATGCAATTCATCTGACTCTGGAGAACTGAACTAAATAAATATTTCCTGACTATATTTCTATCAGTCTTGAAATTCAATCCTGCTCCTTCATTGTGCTTTTGACAGTTTTTCTGGCAGAACATATCATTTTTGTTTGCTTGGTTTTTGAAAGGAAATTGTAATTGTTCATTTATGAACTCCCACTTGCCTTGGGCTCCTTTTCCATTCCTTCAGATCTGTGGGACAATAAGCATCATATATAAACCATTAATAGGGTATGGTTATTTTTATTCTGTAATTGTAATCAGTCTCCCCTAATTAACCTGGTAAAAGATCATGGAGGAGACAAAGCAGGGGTGAAATGCTCCCAGTTCGGACCGGATCGCCCAATCCGGTAGCAATGGAGGCAGGTGGTTCGGAGAACCGGTAACAAAAATCCCTGCCCCCCCTCCCATGCCCAGCTGAGCCACACAATCATCAGAGGCTTTTTTTTACTTTTAAAAGCATTTTTTCTACAACCTCTTCAGCTGAAAAAATGCTTTTAAAAGTTAAAAAAAAAGCCTCTGATGATCGCGCGGCTCAGCTGGGATCATCAAAGGTTTTTAAAAGAAAAAAACCCCTTTTTTTCTTTTAAATGCCTCTGACGATCAGGCAACTCAGCTGGGATCGTCAGAGCCTTTTGAAGGCATTTTTTTACAACCTCTTTGCCAAAGAGGTTGTAGAAAAAATGGTTTTAAAAGTAAAAAAAAAAAAAGTTGGCCACGCCCACCCAGTCACATTATCCCCACCACCAAGCCACACCCACAGAACCGGTAGTAACAAATTTTAGATTTCACCACTGAGACAAAGCTAGTCCCCAATTTACAATTGATCATTTAGGGGCCATTGAAAATTACAGCAGGCCTCCTTATGAGCCAGCTGCCCCACCCACTACAGTCACATGATCACAGTTTGGGCAGTTGGCAACCAGCCCATATTTACCACCATCGGTAGCATCCATTGGTCACATGACTGCGATTCACAATGATTTTTTTTCAGGAAAAAAAATCATTGTAAATCGCAGTCATGTGACCGCGGGATGCTATCAATGGCGGTAGCCATTTACCATCATTGGTAGCATCCAATGATCACATGATTGTTATTTATAATGATTTTTTTCTCTGGAAACTGGCATTTACTTCTGGTTTCTGGCAAAATAACACTAGCACTAGTATTTAGGCTTATATATCACTTCATAGCGCTTTATAGCCTCTCTAAATGGTTTACAGAGTCAGCATATTGCCCACAACAATCTGGGTCCTCACTTTACTGATCTCGGAAAGATGGAAGGCTGAGTCAACTTTGATACGGTCAGGATCGAACTGCTGGCTGTGGGTAAAGTTAGCCTGTAATACTGCACTCTAACCATCGTGCCACCATGGCGCTGATGCCGTGGTGACGCACAGTGGGTTTGCTTAATGACCATAGCATTTGCCTAACGATTGCCGCAGAAGAGATCATAAAATCAGGCACAGGCCGCGTAAGGACTGGCATAACTTACAACTATAATTCCAGCCTCAATTATGGTTGTAAGTCAAGGATTAGCCTTTCCTATATATTTTTTTTTATTTATCCCTATTTGTTGAAGTTTGGTCTGGGCTCTGGGAGTGATGGGTATACTTCCATTCATGTGGGGTGGATGTGTGTGAGAATTTCATTCTGGACCGAACAATCTCACCACATGAGAAGTGCTCTTTATTTTTTTGAGTCTTAGACCCGGGGCATATGCAGGAGTAAGATGGTTTTCTGTCTAATTTTGACTGGAGGACAGAGATGCCTTAATCCAAGAAACAAGAAGTTGATGTTTGCCTGGAAGAAGATGACTCTCACTAGCTGTCATTCATGAGTCATTGTTGGCCAGCAGCCCTCTTATCTAGACAGCTTGTCATTTGGGAATGTTTTCATTTTGATTTTTACAATCTAACATTTAGATATGAGTGGCCCTATCCAAGAGATTGATAGGGCAAGTTATTATGTGTCTTCCGTTCTCTAGAAAAGAACAGAACAAAGTTCATTCTGATGAGCCTAGTCTAGCGCTACAAGAAGATTGCTTCCCTTTCCTTTCCTATCATTTAACTTGAGTTGCAATCCTTGGCTTTCTCTCCATTCTCCCAAAGGCCTGGCTAACTTTGACAATAAGAAATTCACCCAGAGTAAGATTTCATAGTCTTCCGAACATATGGCAATTGCTTTTCCCGTATTTGTAGAGTAATCAAAGCAATAAGCTAGATGTAATTAGTGTTTTTTACCCTCTGCACATGCGCAGAAGGCTTTGTGCATGCACAGAGGGTCCAAAATTGCACATGAGGCGCACACATGCACTTCCGAACCAGTAGGAAAGGTAAGTAGATTTCATCCCTGGCTTCCTGGCATTGAATTCCAACACTGTTTGTTTGACTGATGTGTGTATGTGGCTGGTGGGGAGTGTCCACCAAGTTGTACTAGTTCCACACACTGGTCTAATTCCAAATTCATGTGCGGTACTGAATGCAATACACATCCTCCATTGCAATCTCCTATTCCATGTAAGAGAATGGCTGGGTTTGCAGAACAGGCTAAAACATACTTGTGGTTGGTTTAATAGCATGATTTAGCATGGTGAACAAATCGAGCCCTTGTGGTTTGCAGAAGCAAGGTTTATGGGTTTGCAAGTTGTATGAAGCCAGTCAATCGTGTGGGAATTGTATTCAATCCATATTTAAACATCCCATGGCTTAGCATGATTTCCGAACATAGTAAGTGTTCCAGGGAGTCTTCTCTCTTCTCCCTTTCTAAAACAGCCAAAAGAAAGGATACGAATGGAATAAACCTATTTTACTAAGGAGCAATAATAGATCATGTAAATAATCGGATCAATCTGTGGACTCCTTTGGCTCCTAGGCAGCTGGAGAGCTGGGGTAGCTGGCAAGAGGCTCCTTTGCCCGATTCACCTACTTGGCAGTAGCAGAGAGTGTTTGTTCTGAACCAGGGCAAAGAGTCCAAATTCCCCAATACAGTAGCAGCTCAGAAAGGAGACTTCGCTCATTATTTCAGTCTGCTGGTGGGGGCCTTGACTTAGCCAGGTCTTTACAAACTTTCAGAAGGCATTTTAGGCATATTCTAGGTGGATTCAAAGATACCCAGGCCCAAGTGATATAGGGCTTTATAGGTGGTGACCAGCACCCTGAATTGTACTTGGAAACAAACTGGACCAGTAGAACGGTATCTACCTATTCTCGCATTCTGGGAATTGAAGTCAATAGAATAGAATAACAGAGTTGGAAGGGACCTTGGAGGTCTTCTAGTCCAACCCCCTGCTTAGGCAGAAAACTCTACCACTTCAGACAAATGGTTATCCAACATCTTTTTAAAAACTTCCAGTGTTGGAGCATTCACAACTTCTGGAGGCAAGTTGTTCCACTGATTAATTGTCCTCACTATTTGGAAGTTTCTCCTTAGTTCTAAGTTGCTTCTCTCCTTGATGAGTTTCCACCCATTGCTTCTTGTCCTGCCCTCAGGTGCTTTGAAGCAAAGGTTGATTCCCTCTTCTTTGGGGCAGCCCTGAGATACTGGAAGACTACTATCATGTCTCCCCTAGTCCTTCTTTTCATTAAACTAGACATACCCAATTCCAGCAACCGTTCTTCATATGTTTTAGCCTCCAGTCCCCTAATCCCCTTGGTCCACTCTTCTTAAAGTTGTCTTAAAGTAAGAAATGTTGTCTTCATGTCCTGTTGAAGATCTTAAATCTTAAAGTAAGAAATATTGTGGTAGGTAGTTCAGCTCCTACAGCAGTGTGATGGAGGAATAACAAAGTTGATCCTTTATTAAATTGGCAGCTGGATACTACAGCAACTGCAATTTCCAAGAAGTCTTCAAGTACAGTGAAATTACAATAATTCAGGTTTTAGATCTTCCCGTTTTTCTTTTGGTTAAATCTAGAGTTGAGGACAGTTCTTGCCTATCACACAAGACGGATAGCTGTATTCACACATCACATTGACCTGGTTACTGAAATAACTCATTTTCTGGATTTGAGCAATATATTGAGGCATAAATTAACCAAAACAGTAAAAAAAAAATGACAAGATTTAACACTTGACTTAGAAATTATACTAAAGCAGCTCTTAGGTCAGTGGTGGGTTGCCCCTGGTTCGCACCTGTAGAACCGGTAGTAAAACCGGCGGGAGGCTCCACCCACTGACCCTGATGTCATCAAAATGCTTCTGTGCATGCTCACTTTGCTCGTGCGCACATGCGGCCCCGTTGCGAACTGGTAGTAAAGGTAAGTAGAACCCACCCCTGTCCTAGATCTATAACTGACTTACTTAAGTGTATTATGCAAATATGTCCTATGTGACCGTGTTTCATACGGTCTTATAAAAAATGTAAATTGTCTTCAGCCACATTTCAGCCAAAAGAAAGTAGATTTTATGGGATATATCAGGAGGTCAGAGGAAGATGTAACAGAGGTCTTCAACAATGTGGTATTGTACCCAGTGGTGGGTTTCACATATTCTTACCACTGGTTCACCCCCACCCGTGCGCGCCTTCCGTGCATGTACCCGGCCTTCTGCGCATGTGCTTTGCTCTCTCTTGTGCCTTCTGTGTATGCGCCCAGCCTGTGCATGCGTTTTGCTCTTGCGTGCACCTTCCGCACATGCACCCAGCATCGGAAATGTGGCTAAATAGGACAGCATTATGCCGGGCGGGTGGGCCCACCTGCAGTCGCCGCTACTGGTTCGCTCGAACTGGTACGAACCGGCTGGATACCACCTCTGATTGTACCTCAGAAAGTACTGGAGTCTTTTTCACTATAAGCGTTACACAGAGGCTGGATGGCCAACTGTAGGATGATATAACAGTTGGATACTTGCATTGAAGTACCATGATCTTGATGATCACCAAGGCCCCTTCCAATTCTTCCATTCTGTGCTTCTACTGCTGTGCAAGAAATCATCCCAACGGTGCTTGCTTCATTTCCATCCACCATATCTCACCCTTGAAGAACATGGCCATCAACAGAGGAAAAAATTGCTTTGTCCTCTGCAGGCATTTTGTGGAGAACCATACTAGCTAGCTGGTGATTCTGCAGTCCTTGGTTTCATGTACTTAGGAGACTAAGAAATGATGACAAAATCAACAACACTTTCCTCTTTCTGCTGCCACTGCGGTCCCTTGGCAGCTATCTAAGGTTTTTTGAGAGCTGACGTAATCATGGCTGCTGCCAGATGAAGACTGGAGAATGGAAACATTTGACAAAAAAATGAGTGTGGACTTCCTTCTGTTCACTCCCACTGCTGTGGGTTGATACAGGGGCATCTTTGGTTTTAGATTTGGGGGTTGGGGTTTTTTTGGGTTGTTTGCTTAATTGCTTCTAACAAAAGTAGCTTTTGAACATAGGAGACACTAATAAACCTATAAACTGCTTTTGATTAGGGATGATTGACTGATCAGTTACTTTTAAATACAGGAAGTTTGCTCTTTGTCTGCGTGGGTGTATATATGGTTTGGTATCTTTAATTATTGTCAGAGATAGCCTGTTTGGCTATTTTATAGTTCATTTCAATAAACTGGCTAAGCCTGTTGTATAAATAGTCAACACAGTTCATTTTTGTCTTTAACATATGGGAACACGGTAACTATATTTAATTAACACTGTTTTAGTCTTTAACATGTGAATCCAATGAATGAACCCTAGGTTGACATGTTTCTTCCACTCATTTCACTTTTTGGAAGAAAGAAAGATAGCGGAAATGGTTATTGAAGGCTATTTAGAGATACAATATCCACTTTTGTTGGGGGTTTTTTCAGGAAAGAGAGGGGAAAAAATCCCTGCAAGATAAGTACTAATCATCAGCTGGAACAACTTT
>WNWU01014604.1:0-18752 GCA_012654045.1 Ptyas mucosa | reverse complement strand
GCCAGCTTCCCCAGAAAGTCAAAGGGGAAGCTGGTAGGGAAGGTTGCGAGCTGCTGCCAACTGTCAAGATGATTCCCTCTCGTCTCTGGGAGCTGGCTAAATGAGCTGCCTGCCAAAGGGAGCTGAACATCTTTGGTGGGATGCAGAACTGGGGCTAAGAAGAGGATGATGTGAGCTCCATTTCTACATCCTATGGAAGGAGCTTCCTTCTGCACATGGAGGAGAGATGCCATCCTTCCACAGGGAGCAGAAATGAAGATCAGACCCTGATGATTTGAGCTCCATTTCTGCACTCTGCCAAAGGTGATCCTGTCTACGCATGGAGCAGAGATGACATCCTTTGGCAGGCAGCTTTCAGCCAGATCATAGAAAGGAGAGGGAGCTGAAATCCAAGCAGAGATGGAGAGGCAGTGTAATAAGGTTAGCAGCACAGAATGCCTCAGGAAGGCCTGGCACAGGCTGGGGGTAGGCCTGGGAAGGCCTGACACAGGCTGTGTGGAATGTGTCTCCCCCAAAAACTGAAAATCCTGCTTGGATTTTGGCAAGATTTTTCAGCTCCTGAGCAGAGCCACCTTGCCCACCTCCAGCATTTCCCCTACCAGGCACCCTGTACTCCTTATCTGGGACTCCATCTGCTTAATGACCCAAACAATCGTTTAATGATCATATCTGGGAGTGTTGAGTCATTGAGTAAATCATGAGTATTCATGTGATGTCTCGCTTAATGACCATTTGGCTCAATGACTGAGATTCCATGCTCAATTGTGGTCATAAGTCGAGGGACTGTATCTGGAACTTCTATGTTGTTCAGTAAAGTACAATTGATTTGTCTCAAGTCAGACTTAGCTGACTTGAGATCCCTTTCAATCTGCCTTGAGAACCTTTGAGGTTGAATAAGATACTAGAACTGCAGGCAACTTCCCTCATATTCACTCCTGATGTTTGGATCAATTCTCAAAATTTTCAGCAATGGCCATGTGGGTGACTATTCTGAGCGATGAGGATTACGCAACTTGATGAGGCCTTAATCACTTTAACTAGCCTAGCAATTTTTTTAACTATCAAAAGAAATCCAATTAAGACTGACTGCCAGAGGGAGATCACCATGCAAGGAAAGATTGGGTCATTGAACTTGGTATTGTCTTCAGCTGAAAACCATTACCTTGGATCCAGCTCACCTCTTTTAGATTCCTGGGATCAAGTCTTGAATTTTTTTACATGAAGCACATATGCTGTAACCCCAACCTATTCTTCCTTCCTCCAGCATCTGCTTGAGGCAAGCTAGCCACCTGGTCATCGCCCTTCCACTTCCCAACAACACTGCAGGGACATGCAGAATCATGAAGCAGCCATGCAGCATAGACATGCAATTGTCCCAACTCTGGAAAAATGGGCATTACCTGTCAATACCTGAACAGCTTTATCCGAGTATGCATGGTAGCGTGGGAGATAGAAAGAGGGGGTCAGGAGTGGTACGAAGAAAGGCAGGGCCAGACAAATCAGGAATCAAATGTATTTACCCCTTAAGAGGGCAAGGATGGTACCTCCACTTTCCTCTCTGCCTATTTCTGTAAACGTAGCCCACCTCCCCATGCTTGAAGTTCCCCTTTGCTTCACTTTCTATGGGTCACACAGGTAGGCATATGGAAATCGACCATGTCACATCATTTCTATTACTGACGTTTCCCAGAAAATCACATTTAAAACAAAAACAGGCAGGCAGACATTTGCAATGCAATCCAACCTTTTAGAAAGCATTTCCTGCGACAACACCCCAATTATGGACCTCTTTCCTCAATAAGTGTAGGTCTTCCTCATGTCACTGTCCTTCTACCATCTGATAAAAGCACATCAATCCACCCAGGCCTTTGCAGAACAACAACTCTGCCAGGAAGAGTTCATTTTTAAATGAACTTTATTCAGCCTTGTTTTAATTTAAGTTTTGAAAAGAATTGCTACTTTATTACCTAAAATTGGCTTTAGGTTCTTCTCTAAACCTTCAGAAGGAAGAATGGTTCAGAAAATGAAATAATAATTCTGTAACAAGACATTATCATATTCCCTCTTACTATCATTTCCACAGAAATATGCACACAAATTTAGCTCTTCCAGAAAAAAGTTATTAGTGACAATAATAGACAAAGCATGATCACACCGTGTAGGGCTTTGCACAATAATGGAAGAAAAACTGCAGGATCAAAGGATCACTTGCTTCTTCCTTGTTCCCTCTTGGTCAGGATTCTCTCTTGTCCTTCTTACGGAGAATCTCTAAGTTCAAACTGCAGCAAATTTTGATCACAAATCAGATGTGGTGGGCTTGATCTCATTGGACCATCATAATTTGAACAATACGCTTAACCAAGTCCTATAAGAGCTAAATAATTGCATTTTGCATAACGTTGAAAAGATGTTTAGCTTTCATTTTTGGAGGGACATTTGGTTATGTTAGCCTATGTTTTAATACACCACATGAAAACAAAAATGAGTTAACACAGTAAACAAAGCGAGTCATGAAATAAATTCTTAAGAAGTTCAAAGCAAGGTGGTACAGGGAAGTTTGTACCAACAAAAATCTTATTTGTGTGATCCAGGCCACAGAACTAAAAGTCATTTATCCCAACCCTCTATTTAATGTAGGAACTACAGTGCAAAGGTACCATTGCAGTATCTCTACCAGAGGATAGTGTAGAGACAGGACTAAATGTTGCTACCTGGTACGCCAATAAGTAAAGAAGTCCATCCTTCTGCAGAAGCTCTCACCTGGCTTTCCACCAACATGGCCATGTCCATGAACATATCATGAAGCTCACGGATGCTGTTTTCTAGCTTGATGATCTCACTGTGCCGTGTCTCAATCTCATTCAGTGCCTGCTTTGTAATGTTGGAGTCCATGATGATCTAACAAAAAAAAAGGCAGCATTGGCAGCATTGGAACACTAATGGCATATGGTCCAGGTAGACTTTCCATCTTGGGTAGATATTTCTGGAGAGCACATTCTGATTTTCCGTGGCTGGCTAGAACAAGTTTATAAATTAGTAAAAACTGATTTCCTAAAAAATTATGGCTTTCTTTGGAAAAACCCTAGAGCTTCTAGCACACATGGATTCATATGTTGGTGGGCAATGAGAGCATACATCTAAAGAATCAAAGAGATATTGAATATCATTGCTGTTCTTAGCCTCCCGTGAAGAAAAATCCCAGAAGAGAAAAAAACAAAACTGCAGAATTATCTGTACCAGTGATGGTGAACCTTTTCGGCACCGAGCGCCCAAACCAGAACGTGCATGCACGTCCACTGGAAACCCGTAGACCAGCTGGCTGGCACATGCATGCCTGTTTTGGCTGTTTTTGGCCATTTTTTCAGGCCATTTCAGGCCATTCTCCGGGCCGTTTGAGCCAATTTTCTGGGCTGTTTTTTGGGCTGCTTTCAGCCCATTTTCCAGGCCGTATTCAGGCTGTTTTCCAGGCCCTTTCCAGGCCCTTTTCTGGTTTGTTTTTGGGCCATTTTTTGGCTGTTTTCAGGATTGTTTTCAGGCCATTTTTAGGCTGTTTTCATGCTGTTTTCAGGCCATTTTATGAGCAATATTCCGGCTGGTTTTCAGGCCTTTTTCAGGCTGTTTTCAGGCCATTTTGGGGGCCAAAAACAGGCCCAAAAATAGCCTGAAAACAGCCGGGAAAATGGCCTGGTTTTTGGCTGTTTTCAGGCTATTTTCCGGTGCTCTGGCACTCACG
Organism: Ptyas mucosa; assembly: GCA_012654045.1. Taxonomy (NCBI): domain Eukaryota; kingdom Metazoa; phylum Chordata; class Lepidosauria; order Squamata; family Colubridae; genus Ptyas; species Ptyas mucosa. The sequence goes on along the minus strand of WNWU01014604.1, from coordinate 15,019 downwards.
AAGACCTGGCTGGGCACACCAGAAACCAGAAGAGCAGCTGGCGACAGCACGCATGCCACAGAAAGGGCTCTGTGTGCCACCTCTGGCACGCGTGCCATAAGTTTGCCATCACGGATCTATACCATTAACAACAATAAATTGTCCATGCATTACCATTGGTGAATTTGCTACTTAGAATAACCGAACGGCTTCAATAACATACAACAAGAAGTCATATTATGAATGTTTTTCATATTTTCATACCTAATGATTCTTCATATTTATATAACCAACTACTTCACAATTAATGACTTTGGGTGGCATACATATACTTTCACCAGGGGTGGGTTCTAAATTTTTTTACTACCGGTTCGGTGGGCGTGGCTTATTTTGTGGGCGCTGCTTGATGGTCATGTGACAATTCTTTAGGATTTAGCAGAGGTACTGGTCTACCAGGCTTTTAACTGCTTGCAGAACTGTACCGGTCTATTTGTTTGTTTTTGGAGGCACTGGTCTACCCATTTATTTTTGCAGGCACCGATATACTCATTTGTTTTTGGAGGCACCAGTCTACCACCACACTGCCTTTTAACACTGATCAGCTGTAGGGTGGCACTTTGAAGCCCCACCGCAAGAATTTAAACAGTTTTTTTCCCTTCTAGCTAATCAGCTTGGACTCAGGAGGCAGCAATAGATTGGGGGTGGGGCCAAATAAAAGGTAAGAATAACAGGGGGGCAGGGGAGGCGGGAGGGCCCAGCTCCCGAACAAAGAGAACTGGTTCGGTGACATCATAGCTACCGGCTTGGTGGAACCGGGCCGAACCAGGAGGAACCCACCACTGACTTTCACAACCCACTTAAAGTCATTGAAAAAATTATAAACAAATAAAATATGGGGGGAGGGTGTTAGCATCTATAACTTGTTCAACGAAGTGTGGTTTTAAAAAAATCCTAGCTTAGCACTGAATGCTAATTCATCGAACATACATATTTATTAGAAAGTATGGACATAAGAATGCATACTATATCTACAGACCATAAATGACTAAATGGTTATTGTACATAATCTGGAAAAACACATCAGGAGATTGTCACAGATGTCCAAATATGTTATACTGAGTTCTATAGAAAAAAGGTGGAATAAACATGAAATATTGCTAAGCATAGCCAGTGAAAGAATAATATCCCAGAAGTCTTTGACCATACCCGTTGTTGATTTTGTGGTATAGAAGAACCTATATTGCAAAATCAAGAGTCAAAGTAAAGGATCGTGGTTATTTATTATCGTTCCCATGCCAGTAGAAAGACTTTTATTCTTGATCCTACTTCACTTTCAACAAGCTGCCGCTCATTTCTTGCAACATGGCTCAGCCCTGGTGATGGTTCAGTGGTTGGAATGCAGTATTGCAGGCTAACTCTGCCCACAATCTGGAGTTCGATTTTGACAGGGCTCGAGGTTGACGCAGCCTTCCTTCTGAGGTTGGTAAAATGAGGGCCCAGATTGCCTGGGGCAATATGCAGACATTGTAAACTGATCAGAGAGTGCTATAAAGCAGGGGTTGCCAACCCCCAGTCCGCAGCTCAGTCCCAGGTCACAACCCATTAAGAAACGGCTCACAGAACTGCTGGGCAAGTGCGCATAAAGCTGCATTTGTGAAAGTGGCGTGCACATCCGAAACCATCCCCTCTTCCCCACTCCACCTCCACTGGTCCACTGAGCTGAAAAGGTTGGGGACCACTGCTATAAAACATTATGGAGTGGTATATAAGTCTAAGTGCTATTGCTACTGTAAGGACTCAAAGATGGCACTGCTAAATTCTATTCTCAGAATGAGTCTATGGAGAGTCTCAGTCATCCAGGTCATGGTTGTCCCACAGGTACTTTTTCAAAAGGCAACTGGACTTTGTTTTTAGATGATGAAGTTGATGCTGCTGACAATTGGTCTGAGTGGAGTTCTCTCTTTGTGGATTTTGGGGAGCCCATATATGCAAGGAGTAGCTTTCCTAGGGTAAAAGCAGTAGTATTGTGGCTTGTCAATAGCATTGTCCTTCACAAGTTGTTGCAGGAAATCAATGGCCTTTTTCTTATAACTGCTGGTAGGATCTCTTCAGAGTCTCGTATGTAGCAGTGTCCTTCAGAAGAGTGTCCATGTTAGCATTTAGTCATCTGTGTTCAGGATAATTGTGCACTTTCCTTTATCAGCCAACAAGATGGTGATATTTGAGTCTCTTCCTAGGGATGTCACTGCTCCTCTTTCTTGAATCGTGAGGTTGTCCAGTTGCCTTTTGAAACAGCACCTTTGGGTCTAGTCTCAGAAGTGTGGACAAAGAAAAGACTGGGCAAATCCCAAGGCAAAGGGAGAGTCTGCTTACCCCAGAGGAGAATATAGCTGGATTCCCACTCTCCAGCATGTCCTCCAGTTCCTCACTGGTGGTGGTCCTGCCAGCTGCAAATGATATTAAGAAGTTAAGGGTTGAACAATAGAATCTGTCTTTCCTTCCCAACATCCAATAGTCCAAACCTTGTCCATATTTCTTCCTCGGATCCTTTTAGATGATACTCATAACCTCCCTTTCTGACTTCACCAACATATCAGCACTGTACTCAGAACTAAGTCCAACAGCCCACACAAACATAACAAGATGAACCTTAGCCCACTTAACACAGCCTGCTCACCCTCAGCAGAAAGTGATAGTACATATAGAATCAAAATTTCAAATGTCATTTTTTAAAAGAAAAGAAAAGCCCTAATGTGACCTAGTGATGTAAATTTCCTTGTTCCCCATTCTTCCTTGGCATGATGAAAGCATGGTCATTACACAATCCTCCCTTCCTACTCATTATGTCTGCAAGCAGCTTTTTTTTTCTAATTCCTAACCTCTTCCACTCAAGACTTCTATTTTTTTCCAATACACGCTGCTGCCCCTTCTGCTTTTTGATAGTTATCTACTCTCTCCTCCTTTTATGTTGAAAAAGCCACCTGGATAGAGCAGACCTCAAGGCACCACATGTTCTTCTGCAGCTCGGTACATTTTGCCAGTTATAGCCTACAGACAGAAGAGGCAGGGGGCCACTTCATAGCCTCTTTTCCAGCTCTCATCTCTCACACTGGGGCGTCTGGCTTGTTTGTGGCAAATAGGAAAGGAAAGGAACTTTGCTTGCTCCAGTCTGCAATTGGGCCAAATACCCCAAGGATCCGTAGTGGAAACTGAGAAAGGGCGAGGAGTACTTGTGATTTGCATGGTCTAAATCAGGCTTCCAATTTAGCATGCTGGTTGAGGAATTATGGGAACGGAAGTCCACACATCTTAAAATTGCACAGGTTGAAAAGCACTTATTTAAATTGGTATTTCTCAATCACACCCAGCATTTTATTTATTAGGTCATATGTTGCCCAATTTTCCCAGATTCCTGGAAACAAACGTATTAGAAGGAAATCGAAATGCCCACAGTAATAACTTCAAACAACAATAATTCCACAAAAACGTAATAGCAAAAATCAATCAATCAATCAATTATCACAAAGGTTGATGACATTCATTTCCAAAGCAGTCCTACGTAGAGGAATGGTGATACACATTGAAACCAGATCCGGGTCTTCTCACTACAGGTAATGTCAGAACTGGCACCAGTTTATATGAGCAAGGGACTCTTGACCATGCCCTCCAACTATGCAACTAGCAGTAGCTGTGACTCCAAGAGGACCCTAAAGTCACAGACCAGTTTTCTTAGGAACAGCATCATTCACTGGAGAGATAACAGTTGAGCTGACAAAAAAAAAACCTTTGATAAGCAAAGAGCAATTCCAATTTGGTTAAGTTCAACTTTAATTTTCTGTATCCCACTCAGAACCCAGGACAAGACTTCAATAATATCTTCCTTCAGGCCAATGGTTACAGTAAAAAACCGAATATCATTAGCATAGCTCAAAATTCACTACAATGTCCTATCTGAGTATGAACTGCATCATAGTTAAATTAGTCTATTCTGATTCTCTGGGCTACGGGAATCTGTGTTATAATATAATATAATAAATTAATAAATTAAATATAATAATTTAATTATTATTTATGGATCTTTCTTTTATTAAAAAAAAATAGGCTTTTTTTACTACAAAAGAAATACTAAGAAGAAATTAGGAATGTGAACTTTGCCTGAAAGAAGAGAAACGGATTTCATTAATCTGCCTTCACAGAACATTTGGTGGAAAATGGGAGAATATAAACTGAATAATGTTCTTTCTCAACTTGAACAAGAAGCGTATAACTATATGTGCAGTAGTTCTGAATGCTTCAACAGCAACCTGACCACAAGAAAAATACTGGTATTACAATAAAAATGAATTGTGAAAATAGGCAAACAAGAAAAACAGAAGACTGCACTAGGGGTGGGTTCTAATGTTTTTTACTACTGGTTCTGTGGGTGTGGCTTATTTTGTGGGTGTGGCTTGATGGTCATATGACAATTCTTTAGGATTTAGCAGAGGTACTGGTCTACCAGGCTTTTAACTGCTTGCAGAGCTGTACCGGTCTACTCATTTGTTTTTGGAGGCACTGGTCCAGCCATTTATTTTTGCAGGCACCTGTCTACTCATTTGTTTTTGGAGGCACCAGTCTACCACCACACTGCCTTTTAACACTGATCAGCTGTAGGGCGGCCCTTTGAAGCCCCGCTGCAGCAGTTTAAACAGTTTTTTTCCTTCTAGCCGATCAGCTTGGACTCAGGAGGCAGCAATAGATTGGGGGTGGGGCCAAATAAAAGGTAAGAAGAACACCGGGGGGGGGGGGGGCAGAACTGGCTCAGTGACATCATATCGTCACCGCTACCGGCTCAGCAGAACCGGGCCGAACCGGGAGGAACCCACCATTGGACTACACCATTACAATCCTCTGTAAGAAATGGATGAACAAACACATGGTAATCTCAGTGAAAGGGGCTAATAAGGAAGACACTCACTGATTTCCAGCTGTCTCTGGATTCTTCCTTTACAGCGCTCCCGGTAATCAGTCTGGGTTGTATTATATTCTGACATCACCTCCACAAACTTCCGCGATAAGGTGGAATGCTGAGGGCGGGAGTGGGGGAAAGCAAAGTTACAACAGAATATTTCTGAAAAATATATGCGCTGATGGCTTATACACCCACAAGCTTCTGTAAAAATCCCCTTTTCTTCAATTTATAAATTTACAAAGAAAATGCTCTTTGATACTACGTTAAACCCATGGAATTTATGGAAGAAGAGATCATGGCTAATGGCTTGAAAAGAGGATGCAACAAACCTGTGAGAAATGAGATGCTTACCAATCACTGCTAGCTGAGAATGCTAGATGGACCTTTCATGTGTACCTGATATCAAATAAATACTGTGTTTCCCCAAAAATAAAACCCTTTCTTATATTTTTTGAACCCTGAAATAAGCGCTTGGCCTTATTTTCAGGGAGGTCTTATTATTTTGGGGTGCATGGAGCAAGATGGGGCTCCTCTTGCCATCTTACCTGATTTCCAGCTCTGTTTAAATATTTTCGGGGAGGGCTTATTTTTGGGGGGAGGCTTGCGCTCAAAAACCCAATTGGGCTTATTATCAAGGGATGTCTTATTTTCGGGGAAACAGGGTATATCTTATCAAATAAACAGCTTTGCTGCCTGTTTATGGGTTTCCTGAAGCCACATCGCTAGACAAATAAAATTAAATGTTAATCTATATGAAGACCCACTTGGTCTATTTTTTTATATTCTTGGAATAGATGGAAGAGAGAGGAAAAAAGCTAAATTCCCCAAAACATTAAATTTGAGCCCATATTTCACTGTCTCATCAACACTGTATTTGGGGTGTTCATAGGATTATGGAACAGGCAATAATGTCCCTGTAATTTCCTTATTTACTTTCCACAGAGCATCATCAATCTGTTTGGTTTCAGAAAGGTCAAATGATGATGTAAATCAGGCTTGAACAACCTCGGGAGGACTGGATTTGACTTTGCTCCTTGCAAAGATAAGCTCCTTTAGCCCATTTAGAAGAGGTAGGGAGGAGAATGTCAAGCACACTGTCTTTCCCAGCAGCTCTAAGTTTTGGGCATCAGTACAGATAATGTGTCATGGAAGACACTCTAACCAACATGAAGATGCCTTGGTGGCGCAGCAGACTAAAGTGCTGTTAAGTAGCACCAGCTGTCTGCAATTACTGCAACTTCAGGCTCAAGGTTGACTCAGCCTTCTATCCTTTTGAGGTAGGTAAAATGAGGACCTGGATTGTGGGGGCAATAAGCTGACCTTGTATAAAAAAGAACACCACTTAAGGGGGGCGAAAACCCTACTAAGCAGGCATATACAAAAGTATGAAGGCTATTGCTGAATGCATTGTAAGCTGCCCTGAGTCTCCGGAGAAGGGCAGCATATAAATCGAACCAATAAATAAATAAATAAAGATCATACAATGGCCTACAGGGCCTCCCCCCCGCCCCCCAATAATTGCCAACCACTGCTGTAGATATTGAGAAACAGGTGGAGCCATTTTTCAAAAGTCACAAGATTTTTAAAAGTAATCTACCATTTGATCATCCTGGTTATTCTGTGCAGGAAAACCTCTGAACTGATAGGCGGCATGGCTTTTTAGAAATGGACCCACCTGAGTTTTCCTTATTCTCAAGTCTGCTGATGATCTGTTCAGCCCTTCCTCTTGTTCAATACTCTGTTCAATACCTAAGAAAAAGCATAAAAGTAGAACCTATTTTCAGAGAGGGAAGAAAAAGCACATTACAGAATAAACAGATGGTCTCAGTCTCTGTCTCTCCATCTCTGCCTGCTGAACATCCATTTCAGACCGGACTAAAAATAACTCTCCAGAAGAGAAAGAACCAACTATAAATGACCCATTTTTAAAAGTTGCACCTGGCAAGTTATCACCTGTAGGCTTCATTGGAGAGTTGCAGTGATTTGTTTGTATTTTTGAAAAAAATCAAAATCAAAATCAAAATCTGGGCTAGCAAAGGTGAACCCTAATATTCACATACATAACTGGTTGTTGTTTTTTTAAAAAATTATATTTTCCAAGCTTTGCTAGCCAGGGAAGGGAGCTTCCTTGCAATCAGCTCGATTCAAAGATTTTCCCCAAGCACAATGGAAAGTGCTTTTAAAAAGTTTCATGAAAAGATTAGAAGCTTCAGAGTGGAAAAAAGGTGAGAATTTTTTCCCCCATATGGGACCCTTTAGCATCCTTTATCATTACTCATGGATCACTTGTACAAAAACACACACGAAAAATGCACGTGGAAAAAGAACAAGGAATTCACAATCATTTAGCGAGTTCCTACAGTGGAGAAGATATTTGAACTTGAGACTTCATGAACTGTTGATCAATTACTACTTGTTTGGGGAAGCGAGCCTGTGATGTCTATCGAGCAGACAAGTTAATCTATTTAAGAGGTACATGTTCCCTTCTTCCACTTATGGATGATCAGTGCCTTCCTCAATTTTGGGTACTCTACCAGAGGCCTGGAAATTTGAGGATTCTGCCCAGTATCTTAGCTGTTCCTAGCACTGAATTCTTCTGGACAGACAGCTTTGACGTTGTCCCTGGGATCTGTTGGGACCACCCTCCCAGCTTAGGAGTCACAGTGCCTGAATGTGCTCCTGAGTCCCTATCACCAGTGAACTCCTATCACCACCATCACCGTCACTTTAGCCTTTACTTTCCATGTCTTCTCTGGTTTCTCCTTCGGGCCCTGGTAATTCTTCCCACTAAGGCAGTAACCTTCAGATGAAATGTCTCTGTGAGCAGTTCCAGACACAGCAGGTGCCTCTTCAAGTTTATGCCCCTTCATTATCCATTATGTCAAATCAGGGAGAGATTTGGAAACTCCAAAACGATTCCAGTTTCAATCATGCAAGGAGTGGCCTACTCTCTCCTTACACCTACAGCAGATACTCAACTCTTTAGCTTGGAGCGCACTTTGTTGGCTGTTTTCTTGATATCAGACATCAATTCCTCCAGCTCCTCCTTGGTTTCTAGAAGGGAAATACTGAAATTGGTGACTTGGACAGAAACGCGCGCGCACATCCATATGCATACATTTTGGCTTTTTCTGTTACGCTGGGCTTTGGAATGAACATATTTGTAACTGGCTAATATAATAAATGTCACCGAGCCGTTCCATCCTTATGTTCCAAAACATGGCTCAAGAGAGACGGAACAGAGAAGAAAGCCATTGCAGACATTCCCATGAGTACCCTTCCCCTCACTCTGGATGCCCCCACAAGTGAGACTGTGTTCTGCCCCAGCTATGGACCCCAAAGAATGCAGCACACACAAAGTCCGTTCAAACCTTAGTTTACTAAATAAACCATTTTTTACAACAATGGCTGTTAATTAACTATATTAACAGCTGCCAAGAATTCAAAGAATAATACTGAAAGCTTACTGTGGTTGGCAGAATGCCCAGAAGCAATTTACAGGAAGCTGATAAGATAAGCAAGACAAGACACAAAGGTATGTGAATTGAGTTGTTCCCTGCAAATTGCTTCAGTCGGCGTTCCTCCTTAAATAGGCTAAGGGATAGGCCAATTAGCCCCAAGCCTTACTCTCGAGGAGACCTCCTCCTGAGGAGCCACTCCTGCCTTTTGGCAACTCTGCATGCCTGTGCATTGAGAAGAGGCTCCTCATCTTTGTCCTCTTCACTTAAGGGAGCTTCTGGAGGTTCTGAAGGCCCTGGCTGAATCCCCGCCCCTGGCACCACATCTTCTCCAGCCTCCTCATTGTTCGACTAGAGTGCCAGCTGCACAGGCTGCTGGCACAGCACCACACCAGACTCCTCGCTGTCGGAATCAGCTACTAGCTGCACTGGCCGCTGATGGGCCACAACAGACTGGCACCTATCCTTTTGTCTTTCAGGAACTGGTGAATACAATCATCTTCTGTAGAGCAATCAGACAAGGTTTCATTTAGATCAGCAACTGACTCTGTTATAGTGATCTATTATTTTTATGGCTGTTTTAAGCTCTGTACATCGTAAGATTCCTTCATATAAGTAAGCATCATATACATTTGGGTAATCAGTCAATAAATAGAATTGTGGCACAAATGAAATACACAAAATGTTAAAAAGTTATGGTATTTGTGTAGTTAGTTACCAAGCACATCTAAGTTATATTAAAGTAACCAAAATATCTTTACAATCACCAAGGCTAACCCTAATCCTAATGTTTGGAAATTGAAAGTTGAAAAATTTGACACGCCCTACAACCGTAACACAGATACTGTATTAAATAATGTTATCATTTTAATATTACTGAAGTTCATACCATTTACATAGCAACATAAGCAAGGAAAAGGCAAATGCCCATAGAGCTTACAATCAAAATGTACGGTAAATACTGACAGTCTAATGAAAACATTTGCCTCACCATTGTCTGCTGCACAGTTTACGAAGAGCTTGGAAAAAAACCCTTCAGAAACTGAAATCAGACTTTTCTTTTGACCAAAGACTTTCTTATTTCCTCTCCATTTGAAGTCTTTTTGGCTATTATAGACAAAGAGACATTGCATCCGTTTTCTCTTTTTCTCTCCAAAATTGATCCTGGTTTTCCTTTCTATAGGAAATATTAACTTACAAAATGGGTGGCTTAAAACTAAGCAAGATTTAGTGTACTTACTTCCCCCTTATAAGTTACCTAAATTCTTCAATTCCCAAAATGACCAAAATGGTCCCAACTAACCCTCTTCAAATGTCACTACATCGACCTAAATCCACAGCTCCTGGAGATTCATTCACATTCTTTATTTTTTAAAAAAGAAGTGTTGTCTAGCCACATAAATGTAATATACCTGTCATCTAGTATCAGTGGCCATCACATCTTGCAGTATAAATTCTATAAATTATGCATTTTTATCCATCATAACATCTCCAACTAAGGGGGGGGGATCACTTTTTCTACATGAGACTCATCACTGAAATCTTTATAGGTTTATATAAACCTCCACTGTCATTCATCTTTTCTCCTTTAAGGTGGCTCACATAACATGTTAGATTAAACCAAACCATCAGTGTGACAGTTCATGAATCAGAATGTTTGTGACCTTATCAAATACATTGGTTTGCAAGGGCTTAAAGTTTAGCATGTTTATGAAAGTGACCGAGATAATTTCTTTCCTAAATTCTATGATCTTCTAAGGCAGGGGTGTCAAACGCAAGAGCCGGAGGCCAGGGGGTGTTTTGAACAGGCCCACCCTGGAAAGAGTGAAGGATTGGCCTGGAGTGCCTCTGCCAGCAAAAACGGATGCATTCGGCCCTCCCAAGCTCTGTTTTCACTGGCAGAAGGTTGCAGGCAGGGGTGAGTTCGACTTTTTTTTTTTATTTGATTTATATGCCGCCCTTCTCCGGAGACTCAGGGCGGCTTACAATGCATTAAGCAATAGCCTTCATACTTTTGTATATTTATACAAAGTCAGCTTATTGCCCCCACAATCTGGGTCCTCATTTTACCTACCTTAGAAAGGATGGAAGGCTGAGTCAACCTTGAGCCTGGTGAGATTAGAACTTGCAGTAATTGCAGGCAGCTGAATGTTAATCACATAACCAGTTTACTGCGCCACCAGGCTCTTCACTTTACTACCTTTACTTACCTTTACTACCTTCCCTTTACTACCAGTACTTACCTTTACTACCAGTTCGCAACAGGATCGTGTGCGTGCCTTGCTTCTGCGCATGCACAGATGGCCAATGATGACATCTGGGGTGGTGGGCGGGGCCTCCCGCCGGTTTTACTACTGGTTCTTGCAAACCGGTCCGAACCAGAGGCAACCCACCACTGGTTGCAGGACGCCGTCGCAACTGAAAACGGAGCTCAGGAGCCCGTTTTCGCTGGCAGCGCACTCGGGCCACCACAGGCGTCCCCAACACAAGTGACATCAAGTTGGCCACGCACACCCCAGCCCCCAAGGTCAAACACAACGCTTATGCGGCCCTCAATGAAATTGAGTTTGACACCCCTGTTCTAAGGCCTCTTTGCAGAAGAGAGACAGTCCCTTTAGTGCTCCTTCTCTGCAATCTTCCAGCCGATTCTCCCTACCTTCATGTTGATCACAACTAACGCGGCTTGGCACAGAACGTGGCAGGTGCAATTGTGTTTCCCTCCTCACCCCCCATGAGATAATTTTTGTCACCTGGAGCTCTAAATGCTGCCAGTGTAACCAAGCAACACTGGCAAGAGCAGCAGAGATTGGCCTCAAGGATGCAAGGAGAACACAGCTCAGCCCAGCGTCTCTCAGAATCACACAGCCATGCTTCAGCTCTTCTCCGGACAAGCTCAAATCATGTACTGCATCATTGCTCATGACAGACAAGCATTCCATTTTCTGGATTAGGTGGGACAACCGAATAACCACCTAATTTTTAGTCAATACTTTCCATGGCATAGATGCATCATCATCAGCATGTGAAGAACTCAAGTGAAACATCTGAGATAGGCTTAAGCCCACAAGCCTGAAGTCCTTTTAAACTTCTTTATCAACAGGGATTTTGTAGCTTGTCCAGAACATGCCGCCTTGCAGCTTTCTAAAGAGGCAATGTATTTGCTAAGCTTATTCAAAGCCTTTACTCGCAATGACAGAAAAGTTGGTCAATTATGAACCTTGTAGAAAAGCTGTAGTCTATGGGGCAAAAACCTGGAGCACCTTTTCCAGCTAACAAATTTTACTAAAAAGGCATAAGTTACAAAAGCTTATGCATTTTAATAAATAGTTTTAGTTAGAAAATATGCTTCCAGACTACTGATCTAAGACAACATGTGAGTTTCTAATAAAATGCAATGCCTAGCTTGGAATTTCTATTTCTTATATTTATTTCTATTGGGGGGGGGTCCTTGGTGGTCTCTGAGCTTGGTTGCTTGTTGTTTGTTTGTTTTTTGCAATTGTATAACAAAATGTCTGCAAGAAATCATCAAAGCTCAGAGAGCATCAAAGATCCCACAGTTCAATCTTGAGCTACAAATATTCTCTTTTATTGGTATCTACGTCTACAGTCCAGGAAGTTATTCTGTACCTGATCCTTAATTTCTGAGTTTCCCAAAGCTCTTCCTCCTATGAACTATGTTGTTGAAATTCAGCAGCAAATTACTAACAACTGATAGAACGGTTCACTAAGTTTCAACACGAAAAGCAAAATATTCATTAAAATCCATTTGGACTACTTAAAATTGCAAAAATAGAAAGAAGTCCTCACACCCAAATCTTTTTTTTTAAGATCTCTTCCAAAATCATGCCTATCCATTTAACGGACATCAAAATGTCATTACTCCCTTCCATGTGGTTCACAGTACACAAAATGTTTTATTAATAAGTAGCAAATATTAATAGAATGCTGATGTTATTTAATAATGGAAGGCTGGGTACCAAAACTGCCTTCTCCTGCTTAAAGAGAAACTAGTTAAATATATCTATTTTTTTTGCCAAGACAATAACTAAAAATAAAATGAACAATTCACGAGGTTATTTATTATGAAGTGATAGAATTATTACGGCAAAATGAAGCAAATGAAGCAAAAACAGCTGTTCAATGTGATGTTTCTCCATCAAATGAGGCCATGCAAACCAAGTAGGAACATAGAGGGACAAGGAAAAAAGAAACTAAAAGCCTTATTTCTCAGTTGCATCCTCATACTGTCATTCACCTTAAGAAAAATTGTAAGCAGTTTAGGATGATTCTGAACTGATTGTTTCAATATAGAGAATATGGATTCATAAATTCATAGAAGCATGCAATACCCACAATACTGGATTGGTTTCAAGTCTGGGCAGAGCACAAAATCCAACTAGGAAGCCAGAAACAAACCATGCATCTTCGTTTATCTGTCATACTAGGGTAACAAGCCAATAACAAACCACAGCTTCAGATGTGGTCTACAGCAAGGTTTAATTGACTCTGTTTGCACAGACTCATATCAAGCCAAAACCAAATACAGGTAGTCCTTGACTTATAACTACAATTGAGCCCAAATGTCTTTTGCTAAGCAAGACAGTTGTTAAATGAGGTTTATCCCAGTTTACAATCTTTCCATAGTTGTTAAACTAGGAACATGGTTATTAAGTGAATCCGGCTTCCCCATTGACTTTGCTTGTCAGGTCGCAAAAGTTGATCACATGACCCCAGGATACTGCAACTGTTATAAGTACATGCCAGTTGCCAAGTGTTTGAATTCTGATCGCATGACCACAGGGATATTGCAACAGTTGTGTGAAAAAGGGTCAAAAGTCATGTTGTTCAGTACCGTTGTAACTTTGAACGGTCACTAAATGAATGGTTGTAAGTCAAGAGCTGCCTGTTAGCTATTTTAAGGCTTCGTTTGATATGTTAATCCACCATTAGGTACAAACAGAAAAAGCTGTGCTACCTACATGTTGTGCAGATATTAAAGTCAGGATTAACTGAATTAGCTTTTTAAATCGCTAATTAATCATTGGACTCACACTATATATTATGCAATACAGATCAGATATATAAATAAATGGGGGGGGGGACAGTCCAGAAAAATACTGGAATATAGGAAGCTGATGCCATCTAAATTCTGTGTAAAAAACTGGAGAACAAAAGGCGACAATTAATAAGGATCCTGTATGGATTTTTCCTTCTTACATTGCCTTTGTTACATTTCCTTTTAAAATATAGCACGTTCTTCTTTGTTTCGATTTATCTCTTGCTTTCCAGTCAAATAATCAGTGCGATATATTGTGAAATGTCTATATTTTGGGAGGAGTAAAGAGGAAGCTGTATAAGAAATGCAATATTTTATCTCTGCACCAGCAGATCTTTGCTATTTGTAAAATTGAAGCTCTATGCTTTCTTTAACAATCCCCTTCCCCTGTATCTTCTGCTATTCCGCTTCTGAAGTAACTGTTTCTCATCTAATAAAAATCTTCTGGATTTTCAAAGGCAAACATATCCCCAGGGAGCAATTTCTGTCTTGCACAGTGTAGGTGTTTACAATGGCTAATAAGCCACACCAACTCAGTCTGGGAAATCAATGTTTCCATCCTTTATATGTGACCCAAAGCTCATTAGCGACATCTTGGAGCCACAGTAGAAGCCGGCTATCATTTGAGGAAGTGGATGGCATAGCAACATGAAGATGAAGGCTGCCAACATGTTCCAAGCACTGATCCAGCTGCAGCTGTGCAAATATGGATGGCCTATGAAACAAGTGCATAAAGAGAAATCTTTGGGACGAGGGGGTGGGGGTGGAAGAGAGAAAAGGAGATATGGTTCTTTCTAGCCATTATTAAGTAAAATTCTGTAGGGATAGATTTTAAAAGTAGGAGTTAGTTTAAAAGCTGGGCAATTAGACCATGTCCCACAACTAAGAGGGTGGAATTATGGCTCAGCGATTAAGATGCTGGGCTTGTCGCCTGGAAAACCAGCAGCCTGGGTTCAACACCTGAGAGCCAAGTGATGGGGTGAACTCCCGTCCTCGCCCTACTCCTGCCAACCTAGCAGTTCGAAAGCATACAAATGCAGTAGGGATGGTAACAGTGCTCTATGATGTCATGCTGGCCACATGACCGCGGACGTGTCTTTGGACAGCTCTGACTCAATAGCCTTGAAATGGAAATGAGCACCACCCCCTAGAGCAGAGCAGTGATGGGTTCCTCCTGGTTCGGCCGAGCCAGTAGCGGTGACGATATGATGTCACCAAACCGGTTCTCTTTGTTCGGGAGCTGGGCCCTCCCGCCCCGCCTGCGTTCTTTTCTTTTATTTGGCCCCGCCCCCAATCTATTCGCTGCCTCCCGAGTCCCAGCTGATGGCTAAAAGGAAAAAAACTGCTTAAACTCTTGCCGCAGGGCTTCAAAGGGCCACCCTACAGCTGATCAGTATTAAAAGGCAGTGTGGTGGTAGACCAGGACACTCGAAAAACAAATGGGTAGACTGGGACGCTCCAAGAACAAATGGGTAGACCAGGACGCTCCAAAAACAAATTGGTAGACCAGGATGCTCCAAGAACAAATGGGTAGACTGGGACGCTCCAAGAACAAATGGGTAGACCAGGACACTC
>WNWU01014603.1:0-18745 GCA_012654045.1 Ptyas mucosa | reverse complement strand
GCCAGCTTCCCCAGAAAGTCAAAGGGGAAGCTGGTAGGGAAGGTTGCAAGCTGCTGCCAACTGTCAAGATGATTCCCTCTCGTCTCTGGGAGCTGGCTAAATGAGCTGCCTGCCAAAGGGAGCTGAACATCTTTGGTGGGATGCAGAATTGGGGCTAAGAAGAGGATGATGTGAGCTCCATTTCTACATCCTATGGAAGGAGTTTCCTTCTGCACATGGAGGAGAGATGCCATCCTTCCACAGGGAGCAGAAATGAAGATCAGACCCTGATGATTTGAGCTCCATTTCTGCACTCTGCCAAAGGTGATCCTTTCTGCGCATGGAGCAGAGATGACATCCTTTGGCAGGCAGCTCTTTCAGCCAGATCATAGAAAGGAGAGGGAGCTGAAATCCAAGCAGAGATGGAGAGGCAGTGTAATAAGGTTAGCAGCACAGAATGCCTCAGGAAGGCCTGGCACAGGCTGGGGGTAGGCCTGGGAAGGCCTGACACAGGCTGTGTGGAATGTGTCTCCCCCCAAAACTGAAAATCCTGCTTGGATTTTGGCAAGGAGATTTTTCAGCTCCTGAGCACAACCACCTTGCCCGCCTCCAGCATTTCCCCTACCAGGCACCCTGTACTCCTTATCTGGGACTCCCATCTGCTTAATGACCCAAACAATCGTTTAATGATCATATCTGGGAGTGTTGAGTCATTGAGTAAATCATGAGTATTCATGTGATGTCTCGCTTAATGACCATTTGGCTCAATGACTGAGATTCCATGCTCAATTGTGGTCGTAAGTCGAGGGACTGTATCTGGAACTTCTATGTTGTTCAGTAAAGTACAATTGATTTGTCTCAAGTCAGACTTAGCTGACTTGAGATCCCTTTCAATCTGCCTTGAGAACCTTTGAGGTTGAATAAGATACTAGAACTGCAGGCAACTTCCCTCATATCCACTCCTGATGTTTGGACCAATTCTCAAAATTTTCAGCAATGGCCATGTGGGTGACTATTCTGAGCGATGAGGATTACGCAACTTGATGAGGCCTTAATCACTTTAACTAGCCTAGCAATTTTTTTAACTATCAAAAGAAATCCAATTAAGACTGACTGCCAGAGGGAGATCACCATGCAAGGAAAGATTGGGTCATTGAACTTGGTATTGTCTTCAGCTGAAAACCATTACCTTGGATCCAGCTCACCTCTTTTAGATTCCTGGGATCAAGTCTTGAATTTTTTTACATGAAGCACATATGCTGTAACCCCAACCTATTCTTCCTTCCTCCAGCATCTGCTTGAGGCAAGCTAGCCACCTGGTCATCGCCCTTCCACTTCCCAACAACACTGCAGGGACATGCAGAATCATGAAGCAGCCATGCAGCATAGACATGCAATTGTCCCAACTTTGGAAAAATGGGCATTACCTGTTAATACCTGAACAGCTTTATCCGAGTATGCATGGTAACGTGGGAGATAGAAAGAGGGGGTCAGGAGTGGTACGAAGAAAGGCAGGGCCAGACAAATCAGGAATCAAATGTATTTACCCCTTAAGAGGGCAAGGATGGTACCTCCACTTTCCTCTCTGCCTATTTCTGTAAACGTAACCCACCTCCCCATGCTTGAAGTTTCCCTTTGCTTCACTTTCTATGGGTTGCACAGATAGGCATATGGAAATCGACCATGTCACATAATTTCTATTACTGACGTTTCCCAGAAAATCACGTTTAAAACAAAAACAGGCAGACAGACATTTGCAATGCAATCCAACCTTTTAGAAAGCATTTCCTGCGACAACACCCCAATTATGGACCTCTTTCCTCAATAAGTGTAGGTCTTCCCCATGTCACTGTCCTTCTACCATCTGATAAAAGCACATCGATCCACCCAGGCCTTTGCAGAACAACAACTCTGCCAGGAAGAGTTCATTTTTAAATGAACTTTATTCAGCCTTGTTTTAATTTAAGTTTTGAAAAGAATTGCTACTTTATTACCTAAAATTGGCTTTAGGTTCTTCTCTAAACCTTCAGAAGGAAGAATGGTTCAGAAAATGAAATAATAATTCTGTAACAACACACTATCATATTCCCTCTTACTATTATTTCCACAGAAATATGCACACAAATTTGGCTCTTCCAGAAAAAAGTTATTAGTGACAATAATAGACAAAGCATGATCACACCGTGTAGGGCTTTGCACAATAATGGAAGAAAAACTGCAGGATCAAAGGATCACTTGCTTCTTCCTTGTTCCCTCTTGGTCAGGATTCTCTCTTGTCCTTCTTACGGAGAATCTCTAAGTTCAAACTGCAGCAAATTTTGATCACAAATCAGATGTGGTGGGCTTGATCTCATTGGACCATCATAATTTGAACAATACGTTTAACCAAGTCCTATAAGAGCTAAATAATTGCATTTTGCATAACGTTGAAAAGATGTTTAGCTTTCATTTTTGGAGGGACATTTGGTTATGTTAGCCTATGTTTTAATACACCACATGAAAACAAAAATGAGTTAACACAGTAAACAAAGCGAGTCATGAAATAAATTCTTAAGAAGTTCAAAGCAAGGTGGTACAGGGAAGTTTGTACCAACAAAAATCTTATTTGTGTGATCCAGGCCACAGAACTAAAAGTCATTTATCCCAACCCTCTATTTAATGTAGGAACTACAGTGCAAAGGTACCATTGCAGTATCTCTACCAGAGGATAGTGTAGAGACAGGACTAAATGTTGCTACCTGGTACGCCAATAAGTAAAGAAGTCCATCCTTCTGCAGAAGCTCTCACCTGGCTTTCCACCAACATGGCCATGTCCATGAACATATCATGAAGCTCACGGATGCTGTTTTCTAGCTTGATGATCTCACTGTGCCGTGTCTCAATCTCATTCAGTGCCTGCTTTGTAATGTTGGAGTCCATGATGATCTAACAAAAAAAAAGGCAGCATTGGAACACTAATGGCATATCTTGGGTAGATATTTCTGGAGAGCACATTCTGATTTTCCGTGGCTGGCTAGAACAAGTTTATAAATTAGTAAAAACTGATTTCCTAAAAAATTATGGCTTTCTTTGGAAAAAGCCTAGAGCTTCTAGCACACATGGATTCATATGTTGGTGGGCAATGAGAGCATACATCTAAAGAATCAAAGAGATATTGAATATCATTGCTGTTCTTAGCCTCCCGTGAAGAAAAATCCCAGAAGAGAAAAAAACAAAACTGCAGAATTATCTGTACCAGTGATGGTGAACCTTTTCGGCACCGAGCACCCAAACCAGAACGTGCATGCATGTGCATGGATGTGCACGCACCAGAGCACTGGAAACCCGTAGACCAGCTGGCTGGCACATGCATGCCTGTTTTGGCTGTTTTTGGCCATTTTTTCAGGCCATTTCAAGCCATTCTCCGGGCCATTTGAGCCAATTTTCTGGGCCGTTTTTGGGCTGCTTTCAGCCCATTTTCCAGGCCGTATTCAGGCTGTTTTCCAGGCTATTTCCAGGCCCTTTTCTGGTTTGTTTTTGGGCCGTTTTCTGGCTGTTTTCAGGATTGTTTTCAGGGCATTTTTAGGCTGTTTTTGGGCTATTTTCAGGCCATTTTATGAGCAATTTTCCGGCTGGTTTTCGGGCCTTTTTCAGGCTGTTTTCAGGCCATTTTGGGGGCCAAAAACAGCCCAAAAAATAGCCTGAAAACAGCCCGGAAAACGGCCTGGTTTTTGGCTGTTTTCAGGCCATTTTCCGGTGCTCTGGCACTCATGAAGACCTGGCTGGGCACACCAGAAACCAGAAGAGCAGCTGGCGACAGCACACATGCCCACAGAGAGGGCTCTGTGTGCCACCTCTGGCACACGTGCCATAAGTTTGCCATCACGGATCTATACCATTAACAACAATAAATTGTCCATGCATTACCATTGGTGAATTTGCTACTTAGAATAACCGAACGGTCTCAATAACATACAACAAGAGTCATATTATGAATGTTTTTCATATTTTCATACCTAATGATTCTTCATATTTATATAACCAACCACTTCACAATTAATGACTTTGGGCGGTATACATATACTTTCACCAGGGGTGGGTTCTAAATTTTTTTACTACTGGTTCTGTGGGCGTGGCTTATTTTGTGGGCGCTGCTTGATGGTCATGTGACAATTCTTTAGGATTTAGCAGAGGTACTGGTCTACCAGGCTTTTAACTGCTTGCAGAACTGTACCGGTCTATTTGTTTGTTTTTGGAGGCACTGGTCTACCCATTTATTTTTGCAGGCACCGATATACTCTTTTGTTTTTGGAGGCACCAGTCTACCACCACACTGCCTTTTAACACTGATCAGCTGTAGGGTGGCACTTTGAAGCCCCACCGCAAGAATTTAAACAGTTTTTTTTCCTTCTAGCCGATCAGCTTGGACTCAGGAGGCAGCAATAGATTGGGGGTGGGGCCAAATAAAAGATAAGAATAACAGGGGGGCAGGGGGGGCAGGAGGGCCCAGCTCCCGAACAAAGAGAACTGGTTCGGTGACGTCATAGCTACTGGCTTGGTGGAACCGGGCCGAACCAGGAGGAACCCACCACTGACTTTCACAACCCACTTAAAGTCATTGAAAAAATTATAAACAAATAAAATATGGGAGGAGGGTGTTAGCATCTATAACTTGTTCAACGAAGTGTGGTTTTAAAAAAATCCTAGCTTAGCACTGAATGCTAATTCATCGAACATACATATTTATTAGAAAGTATGGACATAAGAATGCATACTATATCTACAGACCATAAATGACTAAATGGTTATTGTACATAATCTGGAAAAACACATCAGGAGATTGTCACAGATGTCCAAATATGTTATACTGAGTTCTATAGAAAAAAGGTGGAATAAACATGAAATATTGCTAAGCATAGCCAGTGAAAGAATAATATCCCAGAAGTCTTTGACCATACCCGTTGTTGATTTTGTGGTATAGAAGAACCTATATTGCAAAATCAAGAGTCAAAGTAAAGGATCGTGGTTATTTATTATCGTTCCCATGCCAGTAGAAAGACTTTTATTCTTGATCCTACTTCACTTTCAACAAGCTGCCGCTCATTTCTTGCAACATGGCTCAGCCCTGGTGATGGTTCACTGGTTGGAATGCAGTATTGCAGGCTAACTCTGCCCACAATCTGGAGTTCGATTTTGACAGGGCTCGAGGTTGACGCAGCCTTCCTTCTGAGGTTGGTAAAATGAGGGCCCAGATTGCCTGGGGCAATATGCAGACATTGTAAACTGATCAGAGAGTGCTATAAAGCAGGGGTTGCCAACCCCCAGTCCGCAGCTCAGTCCCAGGTCACAACCCATTAAGAAACGGCTCACAGAACTGCTGGGCAAGTGCGCATAAAGCTGCATTTGTGAAAGTGGCGTGCACATCCGAAACCATCCCCTCTTCCCCACTCCACCTCCACTGGTCCACTGAGCTGAAAAGGTTGGGGACCACTGCTATAAAACATTATGGAGTGGTATATAAGTCTAAGTGCTATTGCTACTGTAAGGACTCAAAGATGGCACTGCTAAATTCTATTCTCAGAATGAGTCTATGGAGAGTCTCAGTCATCCAGGTCATGGTTATCCCACAGGTACTTTTTCAAAAGGCAACTGGACTTTGTTTTTAGATGATGAAGTTGATGCTGCTGACAATTGGTCTGAGTGGAGTTCTCTCTTTGTGGATTTTGGGGAGCCCATATATGCAAGGAGTAGTTTTCTAGGGTAAAAGCAGTAGTATTGTGGCTTGTCAATAGCATTGTCCTTCACGAGTTGTTGCAGGAAATCAATGGCCTTTTTCTTATAACTGCTGGTAGGATCTCTTCAGAGTCTCGTATGTAGCAGTGTCCTTCAGAAGAGTGTCCATGTTAGCATTTAGTCATCTGTGTTCAGGATAATTGTGCACTTTCCTTTATCAGCCAACAAGATGGTGATATTTGGGTCTCTTCCTAGGGATGTCACTGCTCCTCTTTCTTGAATCGTGAGGTTGTCCAGTTGCCTTTTGAAACAGCACCTTTGGGTCTAGTCTCAGAAGTGTGGACAAAGAAAAGACTGGGCAAATCCCAAGGCAAAGGGAGAGTCTGCTTACCCCAGAGGAGAATATAGCTGGATTCCCACTCTCCAGCATGTCCTCCAGTTCCTCACTGGTGGTGGTCCTGCCAGCTGCAAATGATATTAAGAAGTTAAGGGTTGAACAATAGAATCTGTCTTTCCTTCCCAACATCCAATAGTCCAAACCTTGTCCATATTTCTTCCTCGGATCCTTTTAGATGATACTCATAACCTCCCTTTCTGACTTCACCAACATATCAGCACTGTACTCAGAACTAAGTCCAACAGCCCACACAAACATAACAAGATGAACCTTAGCCCACTTAACACAGCCTGCTCACCCTCAGCAGAAAGTGATAGTACATATAGAATCAAAATTTCAAATGTCATTTTTTAAAAGAAAAGAAAAGCCCTAATGTGACCTAGTGATGTAAATTTCCTTGTTCCCCATTCTTCCCTGGCATGATGAAAGCATGGTCATTACACAATCCTCCCTTCCTACTCATTATGTCTGCAAGCAGCTTTTTTTTTCTAATTCCTAACCTCTTCCACTCAAGACTTCTATTTTTTTCCAATACACGCTGCTGCCCCTTCTGCTTTTTGATAGTTATCTACTCTCTCCTCCTTTTATGTTGAAAAAGCCACCTGGATAGAGCAGACCTCAAGGCACCACATGTTCTTCTGCAGCTCGGTACATTTTGCCAGTTATAGCCTACAGACAGAAGAGGCAGGGGGCCACTTCATAGCCTCTTTTCCAGCTCTCATCTCTCACACTGGGGCGTCTGGCTTGTTTGTGGCAAATAGGAAAGGAAAGGAACTTTGCTTGCTCCAGTCTGCAATTGGGCCAAATACCCCAAGGATCCGTAGTGGAAACTGAGAAAGGGCGAGGAGTACTTGTGATTTGCATGGTCTAAATCAGGCTTCCAATTTAGCATGCTGGTTGAGGAATTATGGGAACGGAAGTCCACACATCTTAAAATTGCACAGGTTGAAAAGCACTTATTTAAATTGGTATTTCTCAATCACACCCAGCATTTTATTTATTAGGTCATATGTTGCCCAATTTTCCCAGATTCCTGGAAACAAACGTATTAGAAGGAAATCGAAATGCCCACAGTAATAACTTCAAACAACAATAATTCCACAAAAACGTAATAGCAAAAATCAATCAATCAATCAATTATCACAAAGGTTGATGACATTCATTTCCAAAGCAGTCCTACGTAGAGGAATGGTGATACACATTGAAACCAGATCCGGGTCTTCTCACTACAGGTAATGTCAGAACTGGCACCAGTTTATATGAGCAAGGGACTCTTGACCATGCCCTCCAACTATGCAACTAGCAGTAGCTGTGACTCCAAGAGGACCCTAAAGTCACAGACCAGTTTTCTTAGGAACAGCATCATTCACTGGAGAGATAACAGTTGAGCTGACAAAAAAAAACCCTTTGATAAGCAAAGAGCAATTCCAATTTGGTTAAGTTCAACTTTAATTTTCTGTATCCCACTCAGAACCCAGGACAAGACTTCAATAATATCTTCCTTCAGGCCAATGGTTACAGTAAAAAACCGAATATCATTAGCATAGCTCAAAATTCACTACAATGTCCTATCTGAGTATGAACTGCATCATAGTTAAATTAGTCTATTCTGATTCTCTGGGCTACGGGAATCTGTGTTATAATATAATATAATAAATTAATAAATTAAATATAATAATTTAATTATTATTTATGGATCTTTCTTTTATTAAAAAAAAATAGGCTTTTTTTACTACAAAAGAAATACTAAGAAGAAATTAGGAATGTGAACTTTGCCTGAAAGAAGAGAAACGGATTTCATTAATCTGCCTTCACAGAACATTTGGTGGAAAATGGGAGAATATAAACTGAATAATGTTCTTTCTCAACTTGAACAAGAAGCGTATAACTATATGTGCAGTAGTTCTGAATGCTTCAACAGCAACCTGACCACAAGAAAAATACTGGTATTACAATAAAAATGAATTGTGAAAATAGGCAAACAAGAAAAACAGAAGACTGCACTAGGGGTGGGTTCTAATGTTTTTTACTACTGGTTCTGTGGGTGTGGCTTATTTTGTGGGTGTGGCTTGATGGTCATATGACAATTCTTTAGGATTTAGCAGAGGTACTGGTCTACCAGGCTTTTAACTGCTTGCAGAGCTGTACCGGTCTACTCATTTGTTTTTGGAGGCACTGGTCCAGCCATTTATTTTTGCAGGCACCTGTCTACTCATTTGTTTTTGGAGGCACCAGTCTACCACCACACTGCCTTTTAACACTGATCAGCTGTAGGGCGGCCCTTTGAAGCCCCGCTGCAGCAGTTTAAACAGTTTTTTTCCTTCTAGCCGATCAGCTTGGACTCAGGAGGCAGCAATAGATTGGGGGTGGGGCCAAATAAAAGGTAAGAAGAACACCGGGGGGGGGGGGGGCAGAACTGGCTCAGTGACATCATATCGTCACCGCTACCGGCTCAGCAGAACCGGGCCGAACCGGGAGGAACCCACCATTGGACTACACCATTACAATCCTCTGTAAGAAATGGATGAACAAACACATGGTAATCTCAGTGAAAGGGGCTAATAAGGAAGACACTCACTGATTTCCAGCTGTCTCTGGATTCTTCCTTTACAGCGCTCCCGGTAATCAGTCTGGGTTGTATTATATTCTGACATCACCTCCACAAACTTCCGCGATAAGGTGGAATGCTGAGGGCGGGAGTGGGGGAAAGCAAAGTTACAACAGAATATTTCTGAAAAATATATGCGCTGATGGCTTATACATCCACAAGCTTCTGTAAAAATCCCCTTTTCTTCAATTTATAAATTTACAAAGAAAATGCTCTTTGATACTACGTTAAACCCATGGAATTTATGGAAGAAGAGATCATGGCTAATGGCTTGAAAAGAGGATGCAACAAACCTGTGAGAAATGAGATGCTTACCAATCACTGCTAGCTGAGAATGCTAGATGGACCTTTCATGTGTACCTGATATCAAATAAATACTGTGTTTCCCCAAAAATAAAACCCTTTCTTATATTTTTTGAACCCTGAAATAAGCGCTTGGCCTTATTTTCAGGGAGGTCTTATTATTTTGGGGTGCATGGAGCAAGATGGGGCTCCTCTTGCCATCTTACCTGATTTCCAGCTCTGTTTAAATATTTTCGGGGAGGGCTTATTTTTGGGGGGAGGCTTGCGCTCAAAAACCCAATTGGGCTTATTATCAAGGGATGTCTTATTTTCGGGGAAACAGGGTATATCTTATCAAATAAACAGCTTTGCTGCCTGTTTATGGGTTTCCTGAAGCCACATCGCTAGACAAATAAAATTAAATGTTAATCTATATGAAGACCCACTTGGTCTATTTTTTTATATTCTTGGAATAGATGGAAGAGAGAGGAAAAAAGCTAAATTCCCCAAAACATTAAATTTGAGCCCATATTTCACTGTCTCATCAACACTGTATTTGGGGTGTTCATAGGATTATGGAACAGGCAATAATGTCCCTGTAATTTCCTTATTTACTTTCCACAGAGCATCATCAATCTGTTTGGTTTCAGAAAGGTCAAATGATGATGTAAATCAGGCTTGAACAACCTCGGGAGGACTGGATTTGACTTTGCTCCTTGCAAAGATAAGCTCCTTTAGCCCATTTAGAAGAGGTAGGGAGGAGAATGTCAAGCACACTGTCTTTCCCAGCAGCTCTAAGTTTTGGGCATCAGTACAGATAATGTGTCATGGAAGACACTCTAACCAACATGAAGATGCCTTGGTGGCGCAGCAGACTAAAGTGCTGTTAAGTAGCACCAGCTGTCTGCAATTACTGCAACTTCAGGCTCAAGGTTGACTCAGCCTTCTATCCTTTTGAGGTAGGTAAAATGAGGACCTGGATTGTGGGGGCAATAAGCTGACCTTGTATAAAAAAGAACACCACTTAAGGGGGGCGAAAACCCTACTAAGCAGGCATATACAAAAGTATGAAGGCTATTGCTGAACGCATTGTAAGCTGCCCTGAGTCTCCGGAGAAGGGCAGCATATAAATCGAACCAATAAATAAATAAATAAAGATCATACAATGGCCTACAGGGCCTCCCCCCCGCCCCCCAATAATTGCCAACCACTGCTGTAGATATTGAGAAACAGGTGGAGCCATTTTTCAAAAGTCACAAGATTTTTAAAAGTAATCTACCATTTGATCATCCTGGTTATTCTGTGCAGGAAAACCTCTGAACTGATAGGCGGCATGGCTTTTTAGAAATGGACCCACCTGAGTTTTCCTTATTCTCAAGTCTGCTGATGATCTGTTCAGCCCTTCCTCTTGTTCAATACTCTGTTCAATACCTAAGAAAAAGCATAAAAGTAGAACCTATTTTCAGAGAGGGAAGAAAAAGCACATTACAGAATAAACAGATGGTCTCAGTCTCTGTCTCTCCATCTCTGCCTGCTGAACATCCATTTCAGACCGGACTAAAAATAACTCTCCAGAAGAGAAAGAACCAACTATAAATGACCCATTTTTAAAAGTTGCACCTGGCAAGTTATCACCTGTAGGCTTCATTGGAGAGTTGCAGTGATTTGTTTGTATTTTTGAAAAAAATCAAAATCTGGGCTAGCAAAGGTGAACCCTAATATTCACATACATAACTGGTTGTTGTTTTTTTAAAAAATTATATTTTCCAAGCTTTGCTAGCCAGGGAAGGGAGCTTCCTTGCAATCAGCTCGATTCAAAGATTTTCCCCAAGCACAATGGAAAGTGCTTTTAAAAAGTTTCATGAAAAGATTAGAAGCTTCAGAGTGGAAAAAAGGTGAGAATTTTTTCCCCCATATGGGACCCTTTAGCATCCTTTATCATTACTCATGGATCACTTGTACAAAAACACACACGAAAAATGCACGTGGAAAAAGAACAAGGAATTCACAATCATTTAGCGAGTTCCTACAGTGGAGAAGATATTTGAACTTGAGACTTCATGAACTGTTGATCAATTACTACTTGTTTGGGGAAGCGAGCCTGTGATGTCTATCGAGCAGACAAGTTAATCTATTTAAGAGGTACATGTTCCCTTCTTCCACTTATGGATGATCAGTGCCTTCCTCAATTTTGGGTACTCTACCAGAGGCCTGGAAATTTGAGGATTCTGCCCAGTATCTTAGCTGTTCCTAGCACTGAATTCTTCTGGACAGACAGCTTTGACGTTGTCCCTGGGATCTGTTGGGACCACCCTCCCAGCTTAGGAGTCACAGTGCCTGAATGTGCTCCTGAGTCCCTATCACCAGTGAACTCCTATCACCACCATCACCGTCACTTTAGCCTTTACTTTCCATGTCTTCTCTGGTTTCTCCTTCGGGCCCTGGTAATTCTTCCCACTAAGGCAGTAACCTTCAGATGAAATGTCTCTGTGAGCAGTTCCAGACACAGCAGGTGCCTCTTCAAGTTTATGCCCCTTCATTATCCATTATGTCAAATCAGGGAGAGATTTGGAAACTCCAAAACGATTCCAGTTTCAATCATGCAAGGAGTGGCCTACTCTCTCCTTACACCTACAGCAGATACTCAACTCTTTAGCTTGGAGCGCACTTTGTTGGCTGTTTTCTTGATATCAGACATCAATTCCTCCAGCTCCTCCTTGGTTTCTAGAAGGGAAATACTGAAATTGGTGACTTGGACAGAAACGCGCGCGCACATCCATATGCATACATTTTGGCTTTTTCTGTTACGCTGGGCTTTGGAATGAACATATTTGTAACTGGCTAATATAATAAATGTCACCGAGCCGTTCCATCCTTATGTTCCAAAACATGGCTCAAGAGAGACGGAACAGAGAAGAAAGCCATTGCAGACATTCCCATGAGTACCCTTCCCCTCACTCTGGATGCCCCCACAAGTGAGACTGTGTTCTGCCCCAGCTATGGACCCCAAAGAATGCAGCACACACAAAGTCCGTTCAAACCTTAGTTTACTAAATAAACCAGTTTTTTACAATAATGGCTGTTAATTAACTACATTAACAGCCGCCAAGAATTCAAAGAATAATACTGAAAGCTTACTGTGGTTGGCAGAATGCCCAGAAGCAATTTGCAGGAAGCTGATAAGATAAGCAAGACAAGACACGAAGGTATGTGAATTGAGTTGTTCCCTGCAAATTGCTTCAGTCGGCGTTCCTCCTTAAATAGGCTAAGGGAGTGGCCAATTAGCCCCAAGCCTTACTCTCGAGACCTCCTCCTGAGGAGCCACTCCTGCCTTTTGGCAACTCTGCATGCCTGTGCATCGAGAAGAGGCTCCTCATCTTTGTCCTCTTCACTTAAGGGAGCTTCTGGAGGTTCTGAAGGCCCTGGCTGAATCCCCGCCCCTGGCACCACATCTTCTCCAGCCTCCTCATTGTCCGACTAGAGTGCCAGCTGCACAGGCTGCTGGCACAGCACCACACCAGCCTCCTCGCTGTCGGAATCAGCTACTAGCTGCACCGGCCGCTGACAGGCCACAACAGACTGGCACCTATCCTTTTGTCTTTCAGGAACTGGTGAATACAATCATCTTCTATAGAGGAATCAGACAAGTTTCATTTAGATCAGCAACTGACTCTGTTATAATGGTCTATTATTTTTATGGCTTTTTAAAGCTCTGTACGTCATAAGATTCCTTCATATAAGTAAGCATCATATACATTTGGGTAATCAGTCAATAAACAGAATTGTGGCACAAATGAAATACACAAAATGTTAAAAAGTTATGGTATTTATGTAGTTAGTTACCAAGCACATCTAAGTTATATTAAAGTAACCAAAATATCTTTACAATCACCAAGGCTAACCCTAACCCTAATGTTTGGAAATTGAAAGTTGAAAAATTTGACACGCCCTACAACAGTAACACAGATACTCTATTAAATAATGTTATTATTTTAATATTACTGAAGTTCATACCATTTACATAGCAACATAAGCAAGGAAAAGGCAAATGCCCATAGAGCTTACAATCAAAATGTACGGTAAATACTGACAGTCTAATGAAAACATTTGCCTCACCATTGTCTGCTGCACAGTTTATGAAGAGCTTGGAAAAAAAACCTTCAGAAACTGAAATCAGACATTTCTTTTGACCAAAGACTTTCTTATTTCCTCTCCATTTGAAGTCTTTTTGGCTATTATAGACAAAGAGACACTGCATCCGTTTTCTCTTTTTCTCTCCAAAATTGATCCTGGTTTTCCTTTCTATAGGAGATATTAACTTACAAAATGGGTGGCTTAAAACTAAGCAAGATTTAGTGTACTTACTTCCCCCTTATAAGTTACCTAAATTCTTCAATTCCCAAAATGACCAAAATGGTCCCAACTAACCCTCTTCAAATGTCACTACATCGACCTAAATCCACAGCTCCTGGAGATTCATTCACATTCTTTATTTTTTTAAAAAAGAAGTGTTGTCTAGCCACATAAATGTAATATACCTGTCATCTAGTATCAGTGGCCATCACATCTTGCAGTATAAATTCTATAAATTATGCATTTTTATCCATCATAACATCTCCAACTAAGGGGGGGGGAATCACTTTTTCTACATGAGACTCATCACTGAAATCTTTATAGGTTTATATAAACCTCCACTGTCATTCATCTTTTCTCCTTTAAGCTGGCTCACATAACATGTTAGATTAAACCAAACCATCAGTGTGACAGTTCATGAATCAGAATGTTTGTGACCTTATCAAATACATTGGTTTGCAAGGGCTTAAAGTTTAGCATGTTTATGAAAGTGACCGAGATAATTTCTTTCCTAAATTCTATGATCTTCTAAGGCAGGGGTGTCAAACGCAAGAGCTGGAGGCCAGGGGGTGCTTTGAACAGGCCCACCCTGGAAAGAGCGAAGGATTGGCCTGGAGTGCCTCTGCCAGCAAAAACGGATGCATTCGGCCCTCCCAAGCTCTGTTTTCATTGGCAGAAGGTTGCAGGCAGGGGTGAGTTCTACTTTTTTTTTTTTTATTTGATTTATATGCCGCCCTTCTCCGGAGACTCAGGGCGGCTTACAATGCATTAAGCAATAGCCTTCATACTTTTGTATATTTATACAAAGTCAGCTTATTGCCCCCACAAACTGGGTCCTCATTTTACCTACCTTAGAAAGGATGGAAGGCTGAGTCAACCTTGAGCCTGGTGGGATTAGAACTTGCAGTAATTGCAGGCAGCTGAATGTTAATCACATGCTTTAGTCTACTGCGCCACCAGGCTCTTCACTTTACTACCTTTACTTCCCTTTATTACCTTCCCTTTACTACCAGTACTTACCTTTACTACCAGTTCGCAACAGGATCGTGTGCGTGCCTTGCTTCTGCGCATGCACAGATGGCCAATGATGACATCTGGGATGATGGGCGGGGCCTCCCGCCGGTTTTACTACTGGTTCTTGCAAACCGGTCCGAACCAGAGGCAACCCACCACTGGTTGCAGGACGCCGTCGCAACTGAAAACGGAGCTCAGGAGCCCGTTTTCGCTGGCAGCGCACTCGGGCCACCACAGGCGTCCCCAACACAAGTGACATCAAGTTGGCCACGCACACCCCAGCCCCCAAGGTCAAACACAACGCTTATGCGGCCCTCAATGAAATTGAGTTTGACACCCCTGTTCTAAGGCCTCCTTGCAGAAGAGAGACAGTCCCTTTAGTGCTCCTTCTCTGCAATCTTCCAGCCGATTCTCCCTACCTTCATGTTGATCACAACTAACGCGGCTTGGCACAGAACGTGGCAGGTGCAATTGTGTTTCCCTCCTCACCCCCCATGAGATAATTTTTGTCACCTGGAGCTCTAAATGCTGCCAGTGTAACCAAGCAACACTGGCAAGAGCAGCAGAGATTGGCCTCAAGGATGCAAGGAGAACACAGCTCAGCCCAGCGTCTCTCAGAATCACACAGCTATGCTTCAGCTCTTCTCCGGACAAGCTCAAATCATGTACTGCATCATTGCTCATGACAGACAAGCATTCCATTTTCTGGATTAGGTGGGACAACCGAATAACCACCTAATTTTTAGTCAATACTTTCCATGGCATAGATGTATCATCATCAGCATGTGAAGAACTCAAGTGAAACATCTGAGATAGGCTTAAGCCCACAAGCCTGAAGTCCTTTTAAACTTCTTTATCAACAGGGATTTTGTAGCTTGTCCAGAACATGCCGCCTTGCAGCTTTCTAAAGAGGCAATGTATTTGCTAAGCTTATTCAAAGCCTTTACTCGCAATGACAGAAAAGTTGGTCAATTATGAACCTTGTAGAAAAGCTGTAGTCTATGGGGCAAAAACCTGGAGCACCTTTTCCAGCTAACAAATTTTACTAAAAAGGCGTAAGTTACAAAAGCTTATGCATTTTAATAAATAGTTTTAGTTAGAAAATATGCTTCCAGACTACTGATCTAAGACAACGTGTGAGTTTCTAATAAAATGCAATGCCTAGCTTGGAATTTCTATTTCTTATATTTATTTCTATTGGGGGGGGTCCTTGGTGGTCTCTGAGCTTGGTTGCTTGTTGTTTGTTTGTTTTTTGCAATTGTATAACAAAATGTCTGCAAGAAATCATCAAAGCTCAGAGAGCATCAAAGATCCCACAGTTCAATCTTGAGCTACAAATATTCTCTTTTATTGGTATCTACGTCTACAGTCCAGGAAGTTATTCTGTACCTGATCCTTAATTTCTGAGTTTCCCAAAGCTCTTCCTCCTATGAACTATGTTGTTGAAATTCAGCAGCAAATTACTAACAACTGATAGAACGGTTCACTAAGTTTCAACACGAAAAGCAAAATATTCATTAAAATCCATTTGGACTACTTAAAATTGCAAAAATAGAAAGAAGTCCTCACACCCAAATCTTTTTTTTTAAGATCTCTTCCAAAATCACGCCTATCCATTTAACGGACATCAAAATGTCATTACTCCCTTCCATGTGGTTCACAGTACACAAAATGTTTTATTAATAAGTAGCAAATATTAATAGAATGCTGATGTTATTTAATAATGGAAGGCTGGGTACCAAAACTGCCTTCTCCTGCTTAAAGAGAAACTAGTTAAATATATCTATTTTTTTTGCCAAGACAATAACTAAAAATAAAATGAACAATTCACGAGGTTATTTATTATGAAGTGATAGAATTATTACGGCAAAATGAAGCAAATGAAGCAAAAACAGCTGTTCAATGTGATGTTTCTCCATCAAATGAAGCCATGCAAACCAAGTAGGAACATAGAGGGACAAGGAAAAAAGAAACTAAAAGCCTTATTTCTCAGTTGCATCCTCATACTGTCATTCACCTTAAGAAAAATTGTAAGCAGTTTAGGATGATTCTGAACTGATTGTTTCAATATAGAGAATATGGATTCATAAATTCATAGAAGCATGCAATACCCACAATACTGGATTGGTTTCAAGTCTGGGCAGAGCACAAAATCCAACTAGGAAGCCAGAAACAAACCATGCATCTTCGTTTATCTGTCATACTAGGGTAACAAGCCAATAACAAACCACAGCTTCAGATGTGGTCTACAGCAAGGTTTAATTGACTCTGTTTGCACAGACTCATATCAAGCCAAAACCAAATACAGGTAGTCCTTGACTTATAACCACAATTGAGCCCAAATGTCTTTTGCTAAGCAAGACAGTTGTTAAATGAGGTTTATCCCAGTTTACAATCTTTCCATAGTTGTTAAACTAGGAACATGGTTATTAAGTGAATCCGGCTTCCCCATTGACTTTGCTTGTCAGGTCGCAAAAGTTGATCACATGACCCCAGGATACTGCAACTGTCATAAGTACATGCCAGTTGCCAAGTGTTTGAATTCTGATCGCATGACCACAGGGATATTGCAACAGTCGTAAGTGTGAAAAAGGTCAAAAGTCATGTTTTTCAGTACCGTTGTAACTTTGAACGGTCACTAAATGAATGGTTGTAAGTCAAGAGCTACCTGTTAGCTATTTTAAGGCTTCGTTTGATATGTTAATCCACCATTAGGTACAAACAGAAAAAGCTGTGCTACCTACATGTTGTGCAGATATTAAAGTCAGGATTGACTGAATTAGCTTTTTAAATCGCTAATTAATCATTGGACTCACACTATATATTATGCAATACAGATCAGATATATAAATAAATGGGAGGGGGGGGGGACAGTCCAGAAAAATACTGGAATATAGGAAGCTGATGCCATCTAAATTCTGTGTAAAAAACTGGAGAACAAAAGGCGACAATTAATAAGGATCCTGTATGGATTTTTCCTTCTTACATTGCCTTTGTTACATTTCCTTTTAAAATATAGCACATTCTTCTTTGTTTCGATTTATCTCTTGCTTTCCAGTCAAATAATCAGTGCGATATATTGTGAAATGTCTATATTTTGGGAGGAGTAAAGAGGAAGCTGTATAAGAAATGCAATATTTTATCTCTGCACCAGCAGATCTTTGCTATTTGTAAAATTGAAGCTCTATGCTTTCTTTAACAATCCCCTTCCCCTGTATCTTCTGCTATTCCGCTTCTGAAGTAACTGTTTCTCATCTAATAAAAATCTTCTGGATTTTCAAAGGCAAACATATCCCCAGGGAGCAATTTCTGTCTTGCACAGTGTAGGTGTTTACAATGGCTAATAAGCCACACCAACTCAGTCTGGGAAATCAATGTTTCCATCCTTTATATGTGACCCAAAGCTCATTAGCGACATCTTGGAGCCACAGTAGAAGCCGGCTATCATTTGAGGAAGTGGATGGCATAGCAACATGAAGATGAAGGCTGCCAACATGTTCCAAGCACTGATCCAGCTGCAGCTGTGCAAATATGGATGGCCTATGAAACAAGTGCATAAAGAGAAATCTTTGGGACGAGGGGGTGGGGGTGGAAGAGAGAAAAGGAGATATGGTTCTTTCTAGCCATTATTAAGTAAAATTCTGTAGGGATAGATTTTAAAAGTAGGAGTTAGTTTAAAAGCTGGGCAATTAGACCATGTCCCACAACTAAGAGGGTGGAATTATGGCTCAGCGATTAAGATGCTGGGCTTGTCGCCTGGAAAACCAGCAGCCTGGTTTCAACACCTGAGAGCCAAGTGATGGGGTGAACTCCCGTCCTCGCCCTACTCCTGCCAACCTAGCAGTTCGAAAGCATACAAATGCAGTAGGGATGGTAACAGTGCTCTATGATGTCATGCTGGCCACATGACCGCGGACGTGTCTTTGGACAGCTCTGACTCAATAGCCTTGAAATGGAAATGAGCACCACCCCCTAGAGCAGAGCAGTGATGGGTTCCTCCTGGTTCGGCCGAGCCAGTAGCGGTGACGATATGATGTCACCAAACCGGTTCTCTTTGTTCGGGAGCTGGGCCCTCCCGCCCCGCCTGCGTTCTTTTCTTTTATTTGGCCCCGCCCCCAATCTATTCGCTGCCTCCCGAGTCCCAGCTGATGGCTAAAAGGAAAAAAACTGCTTAAACTCTTGCCGCAGGGCTTCAAAGGGCCACCCTACAGCTGATCAGTATTAAAAGGCAGTGTGGTGGTAGACCAGG
The DNA here is from genome assembly GCA_012654045.1 of Ptyas mucosa. Taxonomy (NCBI): domain Eukaryota; kingdom Metazoa; phylum Chordata; class Lepidosauria; order Squamata; family Colubridae; genus Ptyas; species Ptyas mucosa. The sequence continues at coordinate 151 of WNWU01014603.1, read as the reverse complement.
ACACTCGAAAAACAAATGGGTAGACTGGGACGCTCCAAGAACAAATGGGTAGACCAGGACGCTCCAAAAACAAATTGGTAGACCAGGATGCTCCAAGAACAAATGGGTAGACTGGGACGCTCCAAGAACAAATGGGTAGACCAGGACACTC
>WNWU01014601.1:0-29306 GCA_012654045.1 Ptyas mucosa | reverse complement strand
CTGGGAGCCACTGAGGGGCAAAAGAGGAGCAGAAGGCGCTGCCGGCGCAAGCCTTCCTGACCCCTACAGCCAAAAAGAGGCGCGGGGGAGGGGCGCCGCACCCCCCCCACACCCCATTCTGGCTTTAGCAAGCCTCCCTGCAACCCCGGGAGCCAAAACGGTTGCAGGGAAAAAGGCATTTTTTTCATGACCCGAATATAAGCCGAGGGGCCGTTTTTCGGGCTGAAAAACTCAGCTTATATTTGAGTATATACGGTAAATTGTAGTTCAGAAAGATTTATTACTCAAGCTTAACCACAAGAATTTAACCAATTATTGGTTAGCATTAAATTGGTGCTAGATAAGGGCCAACGGAAATCAGGCTGAGGCTGGACTTGGCAACACAAGGACTCTAAATAGATGACATCTTTAAATCCACCTCTGAGCTCATAGCTGTCTATTAATGCAAACCTTTTGCTGAGCTTCTTGATTTTAGAATGTATTGAATGGTTTACGATGACTTTGGCATTAAATGTGTTACTTAGCCATATAAAGAACAAGAGATTTATGATGACTTTGGCATTAAATGTATTATTTAGCCGTATAAAGAACAAGAGATGAGCTAGCCCAACCCTATCTAATCAAAATTCCCACAATGGTCAGCCATACATTAATAAGAAGCCCATAAATAAGACCCCTACGTAATAATACCTTTCTATTTATTTTCCTAGCAGCTATTTCCAGGAGCCTGTTCAAAACTGCTATTTTTCATTGATAAAATAGTTGCATCCTGCAGGAAATCTTCCTGACAAAATAAAGCTTAGACATTCATCTAATGTCCTAATGACTAGCCAAAATTTGTACTTGCTACCATACACATTTTTTAAACAAGGAGGGGTGGACTCAGGATGTTGCCAATTTAGTTTTAGTAGTGCTCAAGGCATGAAAATATTTGTGGCTCATCAATGACACATCAGGGAAACATTATTTTGCTCAAATAGTTTTCTGTTTGAAAGCCAGTTTGGTGTATAGTAATGGTTAAGCTGCTTGCCTAGAAACAGGATACCAGTTCTTGTGCCATCTCAGGAATGCAAGCTAGTTGGGTGACTTTGGACCAATCACTCTCTCTCAGCCCAAACCACCTCACAGGATTATTGCTGTGGGGGAAATAGGACGAAAAGGAATATTACATATGAAAAACTTCCAGTGTTGAAGCACCCACAATTTCTGGAGGGAAGTAATTCCACTGATTAATTGTTCCGTCAGGAAATGTCTCTGTCAGCGACCTAAGTTGCATTTTTTCATCGCTGCCATAATCAAAGAGAAAAGGAAAAAAACCCCGGAGCTAGCAGTACAGTTTGAAATTTAGTGCTTGGCATTTGATATATTGTCCTTCTCCCCCTCCCTTAATAGATAGGGTTACCCAGGTGATGAAGGGAGGGGGACATTCCTGTGATCTGAAGTAGTGGGCAGAAGAGACTGACTTGGAAGATGGCCAATGAGCATTGAGATATTGTGAGGCAGAAGGGGAGGGGGTTTGGTTTCAGAGAATCAGTTTTGGCTGCATTTGAGTTTAGGTCGGATCGTAAATTCTTTAATAAATGAGAGATTCATCGAAGACTTTGTGTTTGAGAATGAAATTTATTTGAGATTATGCCGAACCCTGACAGTCTCCTTAGTTCTAGATTGCTTCTCTCCATCCATTGCTGCTGCTTCTTCTTTTTTAATAAATGTTTTATTTGCAGTTTTCCTTTAACAACTAACATTTTTGTGGACAGTGTAATGACTGGGTTAACATATTTTTCACACAGTGCTCACAGTACTAATACAGTTACATATAATACAGTTACATATACAGAATTTTTGTCTTCCAACTTCTAACATTAATGTGCTCATTATAATTATAATATATTCTTTTATGTATCAATCTATATTATACTATTTTCTTTATTTTTCCCATATGTTGGGGTTCTTCTATATTCACCTCATTATCTTTAACCAATACTATTCTCTGTGATTTTTTATCACTTTCTCCAAAAGTATATGTAAACATCAATAACATTTCTTTATACAATATATTTATTAACACCTGTTAAATCACTAATATTTTAATATTATAAATATTACTCAGTGTTCCACCACATTTTCAATATCTCAATTTTCTATAAACACCAATAAAACCAGTTGTCAATAAGATTTAATCAGTCCCAAGATTATATCTCTAAGTCCCCTGAATTTATAGTCCTTGAAAACTATATTTTCCAATATATTTTTTGCATGTTAATGTATGAGTTGTTTTTTCTAAACTAAAACCTCAGTATTCAGGTTAAATTGCTGTGTTGACACTTTGCGATAAGTAAGTGGGTTTTGGGTTGCAGTTTGGACACTCGATCTCTAAAAGGTTCTCCATCACTGGTATAGGGTTTCCTCCCTGAGCAGGGGGTTGAACTAGAAGACCTCCAAGGCAGTGGTGAAATGCTATCAGTTCGCACCAGTTCAGACGAAATGGTAGTGATAAAAACTACTGGTTCAGGCGAACCGGTAGTAAAAAAAAAAGCTACCGGTTCCTCCAAACCAGTATTTCTGACGATCAGTTGTGCTGTGCGATTTAAAATCACTAGAAAGCAGGAAATCCTGCTCTCTGGTGAATCTAAATCGCGCGGAACAGCTGTTCCCCCCCTCGCTGTTCTACTTATTTTCCCAAGCATCATTTTTCCATGTGCAGCACGCGTTTGGCATGTACTGTCTATGCGCGTGTGCACAGCGTGCATTTGGCGCGGATGCAGCATGCATTTGGCGCACACCGTGCATGTGCAGCCAGTAAACCGGTGGCAAACCGGTTCAGATTTCACCACTACTCCAAGGTCACTTCCAGCTCTTACTCTGTTAAGTAATAAGAGCAGGATAAAAATCTAATAAACAAACAAATATTGTTTCATATTTTAGATATGGTAACCTAAATATATATTTTATAAGGTTTTTTTATGCCAGTAATAATTCTATAGCTTCTTACATAATATGACACTTGTGAAAGTAGAAATAATTCAAAACAAATAAAATGGTAATTTATAATGGTTGTAAATGATGAAATCAACAACATTACATTCAGTTGAATGGGATCATATAATTCTTCATTTTTTTTTCTCTTATAGGTTGTGCATTCTATTTCTCTTGATGTTTCCAAAGATTATGCAAATGTGGAGAAGTTGCTTAAACAAGTAAGGGACCTGCTGGCTTTTATAAAGCTCATATTTTCATGTTATGATAGAGTTATTCTGTTCAAATAGTAGCATATAATTTGTGACACTGATGTCTTTTAGGCTCAAGAAAGATTGGGTCCTGTTGACATGCTTGTTAATTGCGCTGGAACATCGATAAATGGAAAATTTGAAGAAATTGATACCTATAGGTTTGAGGTAAGTGGTCCTAGCTTAAGTCTTAAATAAATCCTTTTCTGTTGCATTATATGGATTATTTATATCTTATATGGAAGTGAAGTTACTGAAAATTAAAACTTCTCAAAGACTTTAAAGACTACTTATATAAATCTATCTGTACCTAAATTATATGAAATAAAACATTGAATGTTAATCTTTATATAAAGCAGGTATGTCCAACTGTGGCCTTTGGATAGCATGTGGCCCTGGATTACTAGCTAGTAAGGAGCCCCACACAATTGTAAACTTTTAACATGATGATGGGCATTTATATATGTGCATTTAGCTATATCAGAGTTCTCCAACCTTTTTGGCTTTGCAGACTGACAGGAGGGAGAGAGGGGATGGTCCCATGCTCATGCAGCTCCATTTGTGCGAACAGCAGGTACACGCACAGTCGCTTGCGTGAGTGGGAATGTGCATGTGGTCACCCGCTGCTCGCGTGGGTGGGGATGTGCATATATGCGCTGTCGCCCACCATTTCCGCAGCCCGGTTCCATAAGACTTAAGGTCCGGTAGTGGGCCACGGCCCGGGGTTGGGGTACCCCTGAAATATTGTATATTTTATATCTGGCCCAAGACAATTCCCCTTCACACAATACAACCCAGGCAAGCCAAAATGTTGAACATGCATGATATAAAGTATACCTGAGATTTGTTCTATTGTTACTACTTAATAAGGTCAAATCTTTCCTACTTACATTATAACCTAATAAATATTCTTGGATACTTTTTATGTGTAAAGTGTTGCAACACTGAACCAACTTAATTGTTGAAAATGTTTTGTGGATGTGTGGTATATTAATTAAGAGAAAATACAACAGCATCGTTTTTAGAAGACGAGGCCTTGTATATACTGTATAGTTTTACAGTAGTTTCTCATTGCTTCAATTAGTAATGGAGACCTATTGTTGGGAATGAAGTTAGGTTGCTTGTAACTGTACTGATAAACATGGGAAACTGACTAATACTGGCTTTCCAGAACTACCCTTTCAAATGCTTTCTTGAACGCTTCTTCCCCTTGGGTGAAAAACCAAGAACATATATCCTATTGGGTATGAAAAGGGCTATAGAACTGAATGCAACAAACACCATGGGGTGTTTTACAAGATTTAAAGTCAGCACATTGCATGGAGCAATATTTTGTGGGGGTTTTATTATAGGTTTTGCATAGGATTATGCCACTATGTAATTTAGATTAATATTGCTGAATCCTAAGAGTGAAGTTACAGGCCAGCACCACACCTGTTTTAATCTACCTATACATTAATCCATCCTGTGTCAATTTTATTATGAAAGCAGCTGACACTAATATATGTTTATCTACAGCAATTAATGGCTATCAACTATCTGGGTAGTGTTTACCCAACTCGTGCAGTAGTTGGTAAAATGAAGGAGAGAAGAATGGGGAGGATTGTGTTTGTCTCATCTCAGGCTGGACAAGTTGGTGTTTATGGCTATTCGGCTTATTCTGCAACAAAATATGCTCTTAGAGGATTAGCTGAATCTTTATATATGGAGGTATGATTATCTGTCACCAATATCTGTGGTACTTAAAGAAAATAGTCATAACTTGTTATAGCAAAAGTATTTAGACTTATACACCACTTCCTAGTGCTTTACAGTCCTGTCTAAGCCCCACTCTGACCTTTATAGAGTCAGCACTTTGTCCCCAACAATCTGGGTCCTCATTTTACTGATCTCAGAAGGATGAATGGCTGAGTCAACTTTGAGCTGGTCAGAATCGAACTCCTGGCAGTGAGCAGTGAGTTAGACTGCAATACTGCATTCTAACCACTGCCCCACCACAGCTCTTACACCATTTAATGCGAAAACATTTTATACAGTTAGGCTAACTGAAGAATATTATTTTTTGAAATGTTTGTGGCTAAAATCAAAACAGATTTATTTCAATTTTACCATACTTGAATTATTTATGGTGAACACAAAGTAGAAGATTATTCTACTTTGAAGACGATCAACCCTTCAACCAGGAAAACTTAATTCTTAAGCAAAATAGGATTATACTGTAGACTAGAACTCTCCTATTTATGAAATTTTTCTGAATTACCACGTAATTCATTTAGTTGTTCATTTAACACAATATTGCTAAATTACGTCTCTTCCATTCTGTGCATTCTGTGGCAATGCTAATTGTCTCAGTCTGGCAACAGAATATTGATACTTTTCAAATGTAGTCACTGTTAATGGCATGAAAATAAACTTTCCCTATTCTATAGATGTATTCAAATAGTCGTGCCAACATTATGTCCAGGTTCAAAAGTAAGATTTTTTTTCTTTTTGCAAAATATAGATGAATAACTGTATGCTCATAAGAAGTCAGCATAATTTCATATGATAAAAGAATGCAATTTAACATCTTTAAAAAACACAAGCAGAACATAGAAGGTTGAAATTATAGTTCACATTCAATTCTAAGTTCATAATTTTACTGTATTATTTTGTAACTTGTAGCAAACATCCCAGGTTTTACTGGGATTTATACGTTTTATAGTTCCAGTAATATCCTACTTGCACCACTGATTTAATTCATAGCAACAAATATCTATTAGAATAAAATATGAAATAATTGTACAGAGTGTAAGCTGAGCAGTATTTTTGGAGTATTACCAACTTTTTGGCAACTATAAGGCGAGTATATGCCTTTTCTTGCATCTCATCATCTATTTTTATGTAAGATTAGTAAGCATGGAGCTCTCAGACTACTATAACATAAACTTGAGTATTTTTCTCAATAGGTAAAGCCATATAATATATGTGTGACCATTGCCTATCCTCCAGATACAGACACACCTGGCTTTGCAGAGGAAAGTCAGAACAAGGTAACTTATTAGTTTCTTTCAATCAAATTCCAGATATACACATCAACATGTTTTCTCCAAACTCATTTTATGTTGCATAACAACTCTTATCATGTACAGAACATTCACCACAGCTCTGAAAACTTTTATTTATTTTATTTTGATCTACAACAAAAGTAAAATCCTGTATCACAGGTATCTGGTTTACCTGAAAATAAAAAGATTTACAAAATGATTATCTTAAGTATTGGATTTATCTCTAATTAGACAGTGAACATTCCAGTTTTCCCCATTATTAGTGCCACAACTGTATACTATACCCTGTTTCCCCCAAAATAAGACATCCCCTGATAATAATCCCAAATTGGGCTTTTGAGTGCATGGCAATAAGGCCAAGCGCTTATTTCAGGGTTCAAACAAATATAAGACAGGGTCTTATTTTCAGGGAAACACGATATCTGCAAGTATCTGTTCTACCATGAATTTGAATGTGTATCTCTGTTCTAAAATCTAGCCCAAAATATTTTTGTCAGAAAAAAATTGAGTTTCTTGCAAAAACAAAATAAAATCCCTGCCCTTTAGAAGTTTTGTAAAAAACAAAAATCTTTCTTCTATATCTAATTCTCAAACTTTAGCATTCTTGATTTACAAAAGCCTATATATTTAAAGAAAGAAAAATATATGATTTTATTTAGTTATTTGATTAGTTATAAACAACATATTTCTTACAATTGAAACTTAATATTTAACAAAATAATTACCGTATTTTCTGGCGTATAAGACTACTTTTTAACACAGGAAAATCCTCTCAAAAGTCGGGGGTCGTCTTATACGCCGGGTATAAGCCTACTGACACTCCGACTTCTCCAGCTGACCCCCAGTGATGGTGAGCCCCAGCTGTCTGGGGAAGTCGGAGCATTGGTAATATCCACCTGGATGCCTGGGACAGTGGGGGAAGCTCCGCACAGCAACCAGCTGGGTCCAGCATTCAGCGGCATGCAGCCTTGACGAGATCGGCACAGCTTCCCGAATCTGAGTTGCCGGCGCTGACCGATGACGCTACGGGAGCGCCGACAACATTGAGGGGTAGTCTTATATGGCAAGTATAGCCAAAACCCTATATTTTAATAGAAAAAGTAGGGGGTCGTCTTATACGCCCAGTCGTCTTATACGTCGGAAAATACGGTAAAATCACAAAATTGGAGGCCACTATAGCCATATTAACAACAACAAAAATTTACAGAAAAAAGTGAAGAAAATTAAAAAGTGAAGAAAATTATTACTTTTTTTTAAAAGGGAAATTAGACCCACAAAGATTTCTAGCAGAGACATACCAGTGCAGGCATATATACCATTCTCTCTTCTCCCAGAGCTACATAAATGAGGGAAAAGAAAAACAATAACAAAATGGAAAGGAAGAGAAGAAGCTCTCCAAGCTCTGCAGCATGGAAAGTACTAAGGCAGTAAATGTCTCCTCAGTATCCCCCACTCCACCCAGTGGAAACATCACCTCAGTCAGGCCAGCTTTCTGGGGTTAAGTGGACTGCCTCACAATATTGTAGTCTCAACACTTTGCTGTGCTCTTTTTTTATTTTATATGACCTGTGTACACGAGTAGATTATTTTTTAACATATTGAGTCTAGCCAAACTTACCTTAATATAGCTGGTGAAGGGTAAGAAAGTTCAAACTAATAGGAAATAGTATTTTGCTTCTATATGTAGGTAGTTCTCCACTTACAGCCAAAATTGAGCCCACATCTTACATTGCTAAATGAGAAATTTGTTAAGGGAGTTTTGCCCTATTTTACGACTTTTCTTGTCACATTTGTTAACTGAATCCTGCAGTTGTTAAATTAATAACATGATTGTTAAGTGAATCTGGTTTCCCCTGTTGACTTTGCTTGTCAGAAGATTGCAAAGAGTGATCATGTGACCCTGGGACACTGCAACTATCATAAAGCTGAGTCAGTTGTCAAGCATCCTAATATAAATCATGTGACCATTGGGATGCTAAGTGGTCCTAAGTGTGAAAAATGGTCATAAGTCACTTTTATTCAGTGCCGTTGTAGCTTTGAATGGTCACTAAATGAACTGCTGTAAGTCGAGGATCACCTGTACTTCTATACAGGTAGTCCTCTCCTTAACAACAGTTCCCTTCCTGTTCAAACTTATAAAGGCATTGAAAAAAGTAACTTACGACTATTTTTCATATTTACAACCATTGCAGCATCCCCAGGGTCACATGATCAAAATTCAAACATTTGGCAACTGACTCATATTTATGACGGTTGCAGTATCCCGGGATCATGTCTTCACCTTTTGTAACAAGAAAGATGGTATAGGGTTTCCTGCTTGGGCAGGGGGTTGGACTAGATGACCTACAAGGTCCCTTCCAACTCTGTTAATCTGTTAGATCGTAAAATGGGGCAAAATTCACTTAAATGTCTCAATTAGCAACAACAATTTTGGACTCAACTGTGACCGTAAGTTGAGCACCACTTGTATCGAGGAGACATGTTCTGCCTGCTAAAGATGGAATGCAAGGGATTTGGATAATAAGGCAATCAGAAAGAGAAAGAATTCAGCTTTCTCCGTCATTCTGAAGGGCTAATCAACCAATATTTTAATCAGCACCATAGCTCTTACTAGCTTTGATGCTTGCAGACCAATCTTTTGCTTCCCATCATGTCTGCTTTGGTGGGAAGTTGGTGCAGTTGGTGCGTCCAACTGCAACTTTACTGCAAACTGACAAAATGCCTTTTGAGAATGAAACATTTAAAGAAACAGTCCTGGTTAGCTGTATGTCTTGAACTCCTCTCACTCTTCCACTTTTCTTTGTTTCAGGTCTGCTAAAAAGTAAGATAGGATTAAGAATTTGAAGGGAGGATGCAGTTTTTGAAGTTCCATACATTGTCTTGTTTATATTGATTTGCTAACAGTATTTATATACTGTCATATTCCATTAGTTTCCAAGCAGTTATTTTGCAAATAAAGGGGGAAGTGTGGGGAGTCAATTTTTTGCTTCATAATCCAGCTGACAACGATTGCTATTTCTGTTCCCTTCCCATTATTTGGATGTGAAGAATATAACACATAACAGCATAAACTTTAATAATACAGGTACAGCTATGCTTTTTTCAATGTTGGAATGGTTCACAGATGAACTAGGTTATGCAATAGTATATTTGTAGTGTTTGAATTTGAAAAGACAACATTGCTAGGAGAAATCTTACACTTCTACATGCTGGAAGCTGTGCACAGATCTGTGTGTATGTGCACATATGTGCAAGCATGCTCATTGAACCAAGTGTCCCATTAGAACAGATTGTACTTTTCAAGATGATATCCCCTGAAGCATTGACAGGATCCATCTACATCTATGATAGCATTTGTCTCTCTCATTCTGTACCTCATCTCTGGGTTATTCGGTTTTCTGTCTGGCAGAGATCCTAACTTACATAAGTTTTAAAATATGTGCAATAGGATCTGTGAGAAGAAAACTGAAGTGAGTGTATTGCAACACAGTACGTTGTGTTTACATTACAAAGAAAACTACAAGGAACTTTAATTAAATGAGAGGGAGTGTTCCGTTGGGCATAAGGAAAGTTAATGCAAACTTTCATGAAAAGGGAGAGGACAACCTGAGTTCTGCTGATCTTTGAAAGTTCACTACATGGGACTTTCAGGAAAGATGGAGAACAGGAGAGTCAATGATTATAGTGGAATGAAGGACTGGCAAGTAGACTGGCTTTTTATATAGGTAGTCCTTGACTTATTACCGCTCACTTAGTGAATATTAAATGTTATAGTAGATCCCCCCCCAATTTCTGCAGTCCCATTACCGCATTTTGGATATTTGGCAACCAGCCCACATTTATGCATCCTGCAGTCACATAACTGCAATTTACGATGTTTTTGACAAAAAGTGCAATTTGCTTCCATTTTCAGTAAAAATGCCCCATTGTGAACAATGGGTTTGCTTAACAACCGTGATATTTTGCTTAATGACTGCTGCACCAAAAGATTGTGAAATCAGTCGGTCACATGGTTAACTCATTTTACAATTTTCATGACTAATGACTGTAAAGCAAGGGTGAAATCTAAAATTTGTTACTACCGGTTCTGTGGGCATGGCTTGGTGGTGGTGGGATAATGTGACTGGGTGGGTGTGGCCAACTTTTTTTTTTTTAACTTTTAAAAGCATTTTTTCTACAACCTTAAGAGGTTGCAGAAAAAAAAACGCTTTTAGAAGCCTCTGACGAACAGGCAACTCAGCTGGGATCGCCACAGGCTTTTAAAGACATTTTTTTTTCTACAATCTCTTTGGCCGAAGAGGTTGTAGAAAAAATGCTTTTAAAAGCCTCTGATGATCCCAGCTGAGCCGTCTGATCATCAGAGGCGTTTTTTACTTTTAAAAGCATTTTTTTCGGCCAAAGAGGTTGTAGAAAAAATGCTTTTAAAAGTAAAAAAAAGCCTCTGATGATCGTGCGGCTCAGCTGGGCATGTGGGGGGGCACAGGGATTTTTGCTACTGGTTCTCTGAACCACCCACCGCCATCGCTACTGTATCAGGCGATCTGGTCCGAATCGGGAGCATTTCACCCCTGCTGTAAAGGCCAGACTCTATTATAGTCATACTGTAAGTAAGGGCTACCTATAATTCTTCTGGTCAAGAACTTGCAATCATCCACAGATGTTCCATACAATTGCTTCTCATGAGGAGATTGCAAGACAATGGTCTCTAGAGCAATGGCCCTCAAGCTTTTGGGCACCAGGGATCGGTTCCGTGGAGAGTGGCTTTTCTGCAAACGAGAGAGTGTGGTTTCACATGCTCCCTGTATCCCATGGATAAGGTTTTGCTTGTTTGCCCAGCCCAATTTCTGGCATGCTGTGGACTGGTGCCAGTCCATGGACCATGGGTTGGGGACTCCTGCTCAAGAGGGTTTAGAGTTCTTGGAGTTGAAGGAGTACTTCCAAACCATGTTTGGAAAGGAGTTCACTCACTTCCACAAAGTAAACACTTTGAAAAATTGCTTGTTAACTGCTTTTCAACTATTGGGATTGACAGGTTTTAAAGCACCAAGTCCATTTCCATCAATCCTTAGCAAAAGAAATTTTAAATACAAGTTTTTAGGAGTGAGAAAAAATATTTCAGAATGACTAGCAAAGAGGTGATTAGAATTTGGAAAGTTACAGTACAAACAGATTAGGGGTCCAAATGGAATTGAAATAAGATTTTGAAATTAATTATAAGAATTCTTCCTGTGGGTTGTTTACAATTCTATAAACAAATGAAAATTTTGAAATTAAGTATAAGAAATCTTCCCCATGGGAAAATGCTGTTGATTAAAAAAAAAGACATGATAAAAGAGACTTTGAGGTTGGAGTCTAAAGGGAATCAGAAAAAAACCCTAAAAATTATAATTAAAAAAGAAGAGATCCAGAAACAGAATAAAGCAAAATTCTCTTAATTTGGAAGAATTCAAAGGTATTTGGGGAGAATGCACTCAGAACTTTTAAGATTGTCTTCTACCATAAAAATGGAATTTAAAAAGACTACAGAGAGGTACAGGTTTTACTGTGCAAGATTGAGATTCGAATGTGGATTTTAAAATGTCACACCACAACAATGATATACAAAAAGATGTCATATAGAATTTGCAAATGAAACTGGTTGATGTCTGAACGATCAACAGGGATATACAAGTGATAAACCAAAGAGTGACCTAGATTAACTTTTCTATGTTGCATTTACAAAAGAGAGTTACATACATACACATACACAAACAGGTTTTTTGGGGGTTTTTTCCTGCAATTTCTATTTTTTCTTTTTCTTTTATTTTTTAAATAAATTTGTATTTTTTAGTTTATGTTTTTAATTGTAAGGTTTAATAAAATTACTGTAAAACATAAAAGTTCTTTTTAAATAAAAAATGAAAAAGCTTGCCGAGTCAAAAAAAAAAAGGAATTATCCCTGGGTGCAGATATATGATTATAGAAATGGTCAGTGGGCACTATAAAACACTTATTTATTTTTAGTTTTACCCTCAGTATCTACAAAAAACAAATAATATATTTTAGGGTTTAGAGATATATAATGTTGGATCGTTCTTGATGCATCTGTTTTATTTAAGAGAAAGGTTTCAGAGGGGTGTTTTTTGTGGCTAGATTTGTCAATACATTTATCTTTTATATACATATGATCTTTGTATTTCTATTTAAGGTGTTGGAAACCAAGCTTATTTCAGAATCATCATCAATCTGCCAACCTGACTATGTTGCCAAAATCATTGTTAAGGATGCTGTTGTAAGTAAAATATTGCATTTTTTCTGGATGACAAGCTAACATGGGTGGATTATTAGTTGGGAAAAAACAAAACAATTATACTTTTCAAAAAATTTATTCCATGCATAGTAACTTTTCTCTCCCAAGTGTCAAAATTTAAGATTTTAATACTACAATATTGAGTAGCATCAGAAGTGTAGTGTCTTACATTGTTAAAAATAAAAAACTCTCTGTTCCAAAGGGTATCAAAAGCTAAAATGGATATATAAAAATATAAAAAGAGAAATGAAGTTAGGGCAGTACTACTTCTTATATATATATTATTTGTTCTTTCCCCCAAAGTTCTTCATATGATGATGGAATTGTTTTGATAATCTATTTGTGTTTTGTTTGGTTTTATGATTTCCCACAGCAAGGAAAATTTACTAGTTCTTTTGGTGCTGATGGTCACATGCTGACAATATTGACTAATGGAATGGCGCCAGTTTCTTCCATTGCTGAAATCCTAGAGTCGGTAAGAAACAAAAATCAAGATAGAAACATTGTTTTTGGAATTATTGTGATGCTTTGTATTGGTCAAAGTTAATGATGGGGGTAAACCCAGTATTTATAGGGTTAGGATTGATCTTTTTCATAAAGTTCCATGAAACTTCCTCTTGGTTTTCTCTAATTTGAATCTTTTCAAGTAGTAATTCATATCTTACAGTGAAAGATAAGGCACTCCATTTATTCTTGATTGGATTGAATTAAATTCAAATTTATAAAATATGTACTCATCCGTACTTGAGGCTATTTTATTTTTTGCTTTTTAGCAACAACACCATCACTTAATTCAGCAAAGTAGAATATTTGGTCTTGTAGGCTAAGGCCACTCCTCTCCACTTAAGAATTGTTCCATCCATCCCAGTGTCATCCTGCATGAACAAACATGTTCAGGACATAACCAAGTAGCTTAGCCAAGTATTTTTATCTGTACAAAAGAACAAAGTTAATAATTAAAAGAGTCATGCCAGAGTTATAGGTATTATTTGGTATAATTTCTTTTGACTCACCAAGGAAATTGGGATTTAGATTAAGCTCTTGGACTTTCATTTCTCTACACCTGATTTAATCCGTAAGAATTGTGAAATGCGTATTAGGCAAAATATGTCGAATTATATATTTCCTTTGCGAATAATGAAATTCCTTTGTGAATAATTAAATGTGATTTTGGTATTTAAAAAAATAAAACTTACGTTGAATTAAATGTGATTCTTTCTCTCACAGGTTATGTTCCTGGGCATTTTTCGCTTAGTCAGCCTGTATTTTATAGCAGGTTTTGACAGCATTGTTCGCCGTTGCATGATAGAAAAAGAGAAGTCTGAAAAGACAGACTGAAGTAGAACCACGCTTTGAACTGAATCCTGATTAGAAAGGTGGACAATTTGTTGTTAAATAGGACCATGCTTGTGCGGTCTGAATATGCCTCATAGAGATATATATGCTGAAGTGATGGTAATCTTCAGTGGTGAAAGAAGGAAGCAAATGAACAATTCCAGAAAAAGTGCTAATGAAGAAGACTGCTCTTTATTTTCTGTTATTTGAAATAATAGATGTTGCCTTAGAAAGGAATTTATGAAAGAGCAGAGCTTCAGAGTGCTCTTTTTGCTGGTAATTCTGCACAAATACATTGTTTTAGCAATGTTGAAGTATTTGTTCAATGGTAAATTCTATCAGAACTGGAGTAAACAACTTGGTTTCTTTCAGTTATTGAGGACTACAATTCTCACAGATGATTTCCATTGTCCTTGCCGTTGCCCCCACTTCCCCGTCCCCTCCAAGCCTTGGAGAATGAAAGGTTGTCTGACCAAATCTAAGATACGATTTACATGTTTCTGTGATGTAAAAGACAGCTCAATTGCCTCATATCTAATCCTTATTTTGTAGCTCCCCAAAGTTATGCAATTGAGTTGTCTGCCCATAATGACACTTTAAATAAACAAAAGTTCTTTTTTTTTTACAATTTAAATTGTAGTTAGTTATATGAAGACGATTATATCAAATTGGAGAACTAACCTTTCATAGGACGGTTCCGTGGATTTAATACACCAGTCAAGAATTGATAGGTTTCCTCTTATGAGTTTTTAGGACCTGGTCTAATAAAACATGGTAATTTCTGCTCTTGAGTGCATAGTTTTGTGAAGTATTCTGTTTTATTAAGCGTTGTGCCTGGATGGCAGAATTTTATTAATATGTTCCAAAGTTCCCTGTGTGGAAACAATGAAGAATGTTTTAACTGTAACAAATCTTCGGGAAAAATGAAGGACACATGACTCTGAGAAACTGAATGTGTGTGTGTGTTTTTTTTTCTGTTTATGTCTTACACCCATGATAGCGAACCTATGACACGCATGCCCGAGGTGGCATGCAGAGCCATCTTTCCGGGCATTCGAGCTGTCACCCAATTCATCCGGAGCTGCGCATGCGTGCACGCCCCAACTGGTGTTCGGGCCTCCAGTGCACATGCACGCAATTCAGGGGACCCAGCTGGTCTTCAGAGCTCTTCTGCACATGCGTGTGTGTTTGCACATGCGCACAAGAGTACTTGCAAGCAGCACACGCATATGTAAATGGCAGCACATGGGGGAGCCACGTGAAACCTGTGTGCATGCACAGATGGTGCAATTGCACACACAGCGCACGGGGAGTAGCGTGAAAGTCGTGCATATGCTCAGATGGTGCTCACGGGGAAGGAGCCGCATGGATAGCACCCAAACGCACAAAGAGCGTACCTATTCGGCACTCGGTGAGTAAAAGCTTCGCCACCACTGCCTTATGCCTTGACTATAACTAAAACAGATGTAATGTGCTGATATAATTATAAACATCATCTGTAATTTAATTCATGCTTATTCTTTGCCAAATCAGGTGGGCTAAATGGAAATTATTAAGTTGTATGCTTGATACTTTTAAACATTGCACAAGAACATGCTTGGGTTAATCCCGTGTGGTAACATTACTTGCGATATTATCTTAAGGTTTTACACATAGGATGTCAACATTTAATATTTTAAAAAAGCCTTTAGTGTAGCAATCCCCAACCTTTCCGCCTCTGCGGAGTGGCGATGGGGGGGGAGGGGATGTTTTTGCGTGCACAACCTAATTCCACGTGTGCAAAAATGAAGCTTTGCGCGGTTCACCTGCCGCTTCCACAACCCAGTTCTCAATGCGCCACAAACCAATGCTGGTCCATGGACTGGGGATTCGGGACCCCTGGTTTAGTGAACTTTTTTTGTTGCTTTTACTCTCATTGTTGTCAATTGTTTCTTGATTTGAACAGTTTCATACATAATTTCTGCTATATCTGTCATTTCCAAATACCTTGGTATGTTTGTTACATGCTTAATAGAGAAAGTTTATACGATACAAAAGCCTTCCATTGTCATGTTAAACATGATAAAAATAAAGGGAGGGTTGACAACAAAGAAGAGCTCACATTTTTAATGTCACTTGGAGGAAAGCGACTATGTTTTTGTTAGAATGTTTTAATTGGAACTGTTAAATTAGAACCTGTTAACCTGATTGCTATACTGACTGTGTGCCAAAGTAGGTGCAAGTAGCTATAGAAGACCACAGAAGCTAGTAAATAAGGCACTTGATTCAGCATTGAATTTTCAGTTCTGTAAAAGATGTTAGAAATACCATAAACAGTTCAAAGAAGCAAGACTCATTTGCATTTCTCCACAAGAGCATGTGATAAACTTGCGGAAACCGATGAGTTTTTTGTAAGATCATTTATGGATGGATTAGCTTCTTCACTGTTGACCTAAAATCAGTTACTCCATTTCTTCAACCTAAACCAAAAAAAAAAAAAAGTTTTGTTATTTTCAAACTTCCCCCTAAATAATTCTAACTGGCTTTAACCTTACTTAAAATTATGGCTCATATTTTATAAAAATAGAGTTAATAAAAGAGACAATAGGCCATATATAAATGTATACTGTGAAAAATGTTATGCACTTTTAATGTTAATGTTGAATACAGCTAAAATCCATTAGTGCTTAGCTTTTTGCTGTGGCAGAGTTATTATACATTGTAATATTTTGTATTTTATTAAATTTAAAAAAAACTACATTCCTCCGTGCCTTTCTTTGAAACTGATTCAACTTTTTCTCCTGATCCCGCTGTGTAAATGTGTTTTTATTAATGGCTGTCATAGTAGTAAGGATTTGGGATATTTTTCTTATTTCTAAACAGATTTTTAGAATGAAGTTCTGAGAGGAAGTGGGGACAGCTGGAAGGCTCCTTCTCTCTCACGTCTGCCATGAAAAATACCGGGAAGGAATTTATGGGCCTTGTTCGCTGAGCTGAACAGATAGAGGAGATTGAAATGCATTAGATCCCATCTTAGAATCCCAAGTACTATGATGATAAATGGGTGGAGACATCTTTTGGATTGCTGACCAAAAGTAAACTGCTGGGACAGGTCCTGCTGGGAGCACTGCAATAATTAATTGATTAATGTGACGTCTATCCTGTTGTGCTCATTTGTTTCTCATGATCTAACATGTTATGATACTAATCACAACATTTTTTAACATTTTGTTAAGAAGGTATTGAAACATTCCATTGCATAGCAGTTGGGATCAAATCTCTTTAAGCCATTTTTCTTGCTGGAAATCAACTCTTCCAATTATTTGATAGCCAGTACTCTAAGGGAGTTGAATTTTGATAGGAAAATATTTTATATGATGGAATTATTTTTGTCCCCAAATTGTGATTCCCAGTTAAGGGAACCCGCTTCCTCTCTTTAATTTATAGGGAAAAGAAAATGACACTGTCCTGTACCAGTTTTTAGTTTGCTCACAATAGTGAAAAATTGGCAGATACAACTCCACAAGCCTCATACCATGGCTAGATGCACTTCCTCCTCTTAATTTTTTTTCTACAGTGATGCTAAGAATTGAATTGTGATTGAATTATAAAGTCACATCAGGGATCTCATAGATAAGATGCACTGGGCATTTTTATATATTCTGCCTTTCCTTAACATTTCTTTGCTCATACAATTAAAAAAATATTATTTTAGCTTTTATTTTAGAAAACAGGAGATTGCATGTGTACCACAAGTGGACAAAATTTGCTGATGAGTTTTGGCAGTTTTAAAAACCCAGCCACATTTAAGCACTGACTGCAGTTACATTTGGACAGCAGAAATCCAGGTAATTGTTAATGGTAAAGGTTCCCTTGCACATATGTGCTAGTCATTCCTGACTCTAGGAGGCGGTACCCATCTCCGTTTCAAAGCCGAAGAGCCAGCGCTGTCCAAAGACATCTCCGTGATCATGTGAACGGCATGACTAGACGCCAAAGGTGCACAGAATGCTGTTACCTTCCCACCAAAGATGGTCCCTATTTTTCTACTTGCATTTTTTACGTGCTTTCGAACTGCTAGGTTGGCAGAAGCTGGGACAAGTAACAGGAGCTCACCCCGTTATGTGATACTTGTTAATTGTTAGTGGATAAAATGATGGACAAAATTTGATTATACTGGCTTTTTCAGTTGAGACAGAATAACTCTTATACTGGCAGAAATTTTTTTGTAAAAGTATGTTTCTTTGGTAGAGGATTCAATACATTATAAGATAATATTGAGGTAGACTTCTGATGTGATTCGGTGTTCTGCCACAATCAATTCCCTGATCTAAAATAAGTTTCAAGTGACATATATTCAGAGAGCAGAACATATTTTAATAGATTCTAAATGATTCTAATAGCCAGTGACGGCGAACCTTCTAGGCATAGAGTGCCCATACTGGAAGGCGCGTGCACCAGAGCACCGGAAACCCAACGACCAGCTGGCTGGCGCGCATGTGCACCTCGGAAACCCGATGATCAGCTGGCTGGGGTGACGTCGCGCGTGCTACAGAGAGGGGTCTGCGTGCCACCTCCTCAAACCCAGTTATGTAATTACATGTGTGATCAAAAGCTGAACACGAACATTAAGAAAGTATAATGATTTTGTAATTTAAGAGACCAGGTTTTTATTTTGATGTTTTTATAAATAATTGTCTTCAGAGTTAAAAATAGGAAAATTTGATTTTAGGATTCAGCAAATAGCCCTTCAAATTGCTGTGACTGGAAAGATGTTCAGATTGTTCAGTTTCTTCCATTTTCATACACTATTCAAATGCTCATTTTTAAATCTTTGATTATAATATATCGCTAGATCTTAAGTAGTGTATTTACTGCATATTTTTCCCCAAAACATAATTACAGTACGTATTTCAAAATCAATGTGGAAGATGGTATAGAGGGGTTTATGGAATAGTCTTATGTTTGGCTGTCTTCAATATTGTATTCATGTTTCAAATGCTGAAGTGGAGAGAATCCTTACCAGATTTGTAAATAATACAAAAATGGCCCGGATGGATGCTATACCCCTAAAAGATAGGATCAAACTCAAATGACAGAATTGTTAGAGGAATCCAAAATCTGCTGAGACAAAAATAAATTTAAACTTCTTTCCAAAAGAATAAAATAGAGAGTAACAGAAGATAATGCTGAATGATAGAATAAACATATATCTTGGCACACGCGGTAGATAACAGAAATTCTGTTCCTCAAAAGTAAATATTGATTAGATCAGTTTGCCTTCTGAATTCAGCAGGCAATGGTTTACCTAAGCAGACTGAAGTTTAGGTTTAGAAGAGAGAGCTTTTTGTCATTTCTTTTTGGTCTAAACCTGTCTTTAATGAAAGACAGAAAAAGTCAATTATATCAATTGACATGTCTTGTTTCAGTAGAATTAAAATACTAATTCCACTAAAACAAATACAGGACTCCTGCCCCCAAGGGGTTTTAAATGACTAAACAAGTTCCTTGGATTTGTTAAACCGCATCTGACAAAGATGAAAGCAGCTGCATTTCTTTGAAAATATTTCCTTTGCCGCTGGGAAAATCTTAAAATTAATTCACAGTGGCATAGCTAAATAATTTTAGATCAGGGAAATAATGATTTCACACATACCCGTTAGATATCTTTAGGTTGTATTTGAGAATAAGCATGCTTTCATGCAGGAAATATATTTCAAGAGAAAAAAAATAAGAGAGAACTGATCTGCCCAATAATTTTTAAAGATTTTTTAAAAAATGATCTTTTTTTTAAAAAAAATTATTTATATGCCGCCCTTCTCCAGAGACTCAGGGCGGCTTACAATGCGTTAAGCAATAACCTTCATGCTTTTGTATATTTTATACAAAGTCAGCTTATTGCCCCCACAACCTGGGTCCTCATTTTACCCTCCTTAGAAAGGATGGAAGGCTGAGTCAACCTTGAGCCTGGTGAGAATTGAACTCGCAGTAATTGCAGGCAGCTGGATGTTAAATGCTGCCCTAGTAGGAGGCATTAGCCTGCTACGCCACTCAGGCTCCAACATATCTTCAACATAATGTCAGTACAATGGGTATCGGGATATTTTGTCAGATCCTATATTGACCCAAGCTAGGACATTAACATTATTGGTAGCCAGTTTGTTCTAGTGGTTAAGCCACTAGGCTAGAAACCAGGAAACTGAATTCTAATCCTGCCTTAGGAATGACAACTGGCTGGTGACTTGGGCTTGTCATTCAACCATCTCACACTGTTGTGAAGAAAATAGGAAGAAGGACTATTAAGTATGTTAGTCACTTTGAGTTGTTTATAAAAATAATACAGATGGGATAAAAATAAAATAAATATTCATAAGCAATATGGTTTATTCACATAACATAACAGAATCCATTAAAATACATTAAGTACATAAAACACATAAGAAAATAAAATAAGATAAAATTCTCCAAACCGGAATACATAATACATAAGGCAATGGGGAAACATACTACAGAAAGATAAAATTCTAATCAAGCTCTTTGAAAAGTATCAACAATAACAATATTAACCAGATACATTCAGAGTTCCAAACAAAATTGTTGATTAAAGTCTATGTTTACACATTGAGTCTGCCTTCAGGTTTCCGTGAAGTATCACTACTTGCTTTGGATTTAAAGATAGTTGTAATACATACCACATTATTCAAGAGAACAAAAAAGGTTAATATTAGACGCCAGTAATGAAGAAAGTCTATTTCTCTTCAAGATAATCACAAATACACTTTTTAGTAGTTAATTCTTATAATATTTAGATTGGCAAAGTATTTATTAGCAAAAAGAGTCAACAAAAAAGGAGTCTTCCTTTAAGCTATCTGGCATTTCATAGATTTTTTTCCCCAAACGCCATCACTCTGCTAAACAAATAATTCCCTCAACACTGTCAAGCTAATTACTAAGTCTGCATTACTATTAATCTTCTCATCATTTCTATCACCCATCTCCTCCCACTTATGACTGTAACCTTGTCGTTGGTATCCTTAAGATTTATATTGACTGTTTCCCTACAACTATCATTAAGTATTGTGGTTCTTGATGAATGTTTCTTTTCTTTTATGTACTCCAAGAGCGTATGCACCAAGACAAATTCCTTGTGTGTCCAATCACACTTGGCCAATAAAGAATTCTATTTTTTTTTCATTGTCTTTTAACTGAATTTGAACTGGGAGTCTTTTGTATTGTATTAGACAATGAACAAAAAAATTCAGCAGAGTGGAGAGTTCCATTTTCCTTTGGGTACTACTTCTACTATACTAGGCTCCTGTTCCAAAATGACTGGCATCCTGATTTGAGAGATTAAGTAAAAAGTGGGCTGTAAATTACAAAGAAGATTCTTTGATTTAAAAGTGTCCTCTACTTCTGTTTTTTTCTTCTTCTTCAAATAATAGAAAAACAGAAACTATGAGAAAAAGCAGGCTGGCTGGCAGTCTATAGTTGCATGCAGTACAGGAAAGGTAACCATGCATCTTGGCAGCACATTTCAAAAAGTCTGGCATAATGAGCCTGACCGTAAGAGCTAAAAAAAAAAATAAAAGCCTAAAATAAAATATTTTCTTAGAAAAAAATTAAGGACAAATCTGAAAAAGGTTTGTAAGAATTAAAAAAAAAAAACAAATCTTGAATGGCTTATAATGTTGCTTTACAAAGGAAAATCCAGGAGCAAAGCCAAGAAAAAAATATTATAAGAAAGCATATTCCAATTAAAATATCTACAATCGAACAGTATATTTTTGAAAAGACAATTCTAACTTCCATATCTTTCACATGAATGTGAAAGCTGCATTTAGGGGTACCATTTGTATAGTAAAAGTTAAATGACCACCAAAAAAAAAAGAACAAAAGTGAGTTTTGAGGGGGGAAATAGGATTGTATAGTCCCTATAATTATTTTTCATTATTTGGATATTTTACTTGGTTTAGGTTTAAGAAAAGATTTAATTCTATAGAGGCAGATTCTGCTTCAGCCAGTTCTCTCCCCTTATTTTATAGAAGCATTCACAACTGTTATATTTTCCACATACAGTACTTAAAATGTACCATAACTGATGAATAACAAGATGCTTATGAGTTACAAGATGCATATTTCCTTACTTAAAAAGGCAGACTTTCTTTTTCCTTATTGTTGGGAGCTGGCTTATTAACTGGTGCAATTTTATATACAAACAGCTTAAAACTTGTGCAACTTGAAGAACTTGTCCTGTTCTGATCTATACAGAACAGAGCTTGTTTATTTAGAGATTAACATACTGTATGTATAGCATCAGGCAAAGCATGTTTCCTAATCTCCTGCACCATGAGATAAATTTGACTTTTATTAAAATATATTTTGCATAAACTTGCATATATTCATATTGAACAACATCAGCTGTTTTTTGTGCAATTTTGCGCTCTTTTTTATTATGCATTTCCTCTTTTTTGGTGGTGGGGGGGACATATAGCAGACTAATTTAGATGGGAGTCCACCCAGACATGTCAGTGTTGATGTCTTCACCAATGAAGAAAACAGCATTGCACCACTGCAACACAACCTCTACTCTTTTGTATATATGTCATGTCACATGATGAAAAGAGAAGAAGTTGCATCATGACATATCCCTGCTTTTGTCATTTTGGTGCATGTTTTCAGCCCTGCATACATTTCTGAGTGTCTAGTTTTGTGGCTAATCCCTAACTGAAATATAAATTCAGATCTAGATTCAGCAGTAAAGGGAGACTTTAACTACCCTGATATCAACTGGGAGACAAACTCTGCAGCAAGTGGGAGATCTAACAGATTTCTAACCAATTTAGCTGACAACTTTGTCATCCAAAAGGTAGAAGAGGGAACTAGAGGATCTAATTCTTACTAATAGAGAAGAAGTGATAGAGGGAGTTGAAGTTGCCGGAACCTTGGGCGACAGTGACCACATCACATTGGAATTCAATGCAATGGAAACACAAGCAATAGAATATAATCCAACCAATGTATTAAACTTTAAAAGAACTGATTTTAACAAATTCAGAGAGAG
Organism: Ptyas mucosa; assembly: GCA_012654045.1. NCBI lineage: Eukaryota > Metazoa > Chordata > Lepidosauria > Squamata > Colubridae > Ptyas > Ptyas mucosa. The sequence goes on along the minus strand of WNWU01014601.1, from coordinate 6,368 downwards.
CCTAAGAAAAATTCAATGAATAAAAATCTTAACGGGGAAAACAATTCAAGAAGTGTGGGAAACTAAAAAAAGATGATCATAAGAGCCCAGTCCAACACAATACCACTGAAAAAGAAAAACAAGAAATCCAAGAAGAAAACCATCATGGTTGCACAAAGATATCTCTGATAAACTGAAAGACAAAAAGGTTAAGTACAAAAAATGGAAAGAGGAAAACATAACTAAGGCAGAATATTAGAGATCTGACTTCTAATGAAGTCAGAAAGCAAAGGTGCAGAATGAACAAAGACTGGTAACAAAAGTCAAAGATAAAAAAAAATTCTTTCAACATATGAATAACAAGAAAAAAAGTCAAGGGAACAGTCAGTCCACTAAAGTGAGAAGATGGCAAGGAAGTAACAGGCACTGAAGAGAAAGCAGAGCTGCTTAACTCATTCTTTGCATCAATCTTCACACAAAAAGAAACTATAGCCAAACTAGAAATAAAAATTAAAATAAGCAAGAAAATGGTAAGAAACACCAGTTGGATCTTGATGAATATAAACCACTGGGACCTGATGGATTATATCCCAGAGTTCCGAAGGAGCTGGCAGATGTTATCTCAGAACCATTGTACCGTATCTTTAAAAATCCTGGAGCACCGAGGAACTACCAGAGGATTGGAAAAGATCTGATGTAGTTCCCATCTTCAAAAAAGGGGGAAAAAACCCAGACTCAGGAAACTACAGGCCAATCAGCCTAACATTAATACCTGGGAAGATACTGGAAGAAATAATAATAATAAAAAAATATGTGAAAATGTAGAAAAAAAGTTATAACTAGTAGCCAGCACGGGTTTGTTAAAAACATCATACCAAACCAATCTTATTTCATTCTTTGACAAAGTGACTAAGTAATTAGACCAGTAAAATGCTGAGGACATAGTATACTTACACTTCAGGAAGGTTTTCAATAAAGTAGACCACAACCTACTTCTTAGTAAACTAGAAAAATGTGGGGTAGACAGTATCACCACCAGATGGATTTGTAACTGACTGACAAACCGTACTAAATGAGTAGTCCTTAATGGTATTACATCTACCTGGAGAGAAGTAATACCATAAGGTTCTGTCTTAGGCCCAATATTCTTCAATATAAGCCCTGTTATTAACATCAGCTGCCTGCAATTATTGCAGGTTCGAATCTCACCAAGGCTCAAGGTTGACTCAGCCTTCCATCCTTTCTAAGGTAGGTAAATTGAGGACCCAGTTTGTGGGGGCAATAAGCTGACTTTGTATAAAATATACAAAAGTATGAAGGCTGTTGCTTAGCGCATTGTTGTTGTGGCTCCGACCCCTGAGGCCATCGCATCGGAGGAAGAAGGCTCCGACAGGAGGGAGAGGAGTTAGCCAGGCCTCCCTCCCCCGGCCCCTCCTCCCTGGTAATTCATCAGCTGCCAGCCGAAGGAGAGGAGATGAGTCAGGAGCCAGGTGTCTCCGATCAGTCGGAGGATAATGAGGAAGGCCAGAGGTGGCTGGACCCACGCCAGCGCCGGCGTGATAAGAGAGCTCAACAAATGAGGAAGCGTGCCAGGGATTAGCTGAGTCACAGGACCACACCCCACAGGTTTTATAAAGGAGTGGGGTAGCAGTTGGAATTCTGTGACGGACAAAGTTTTACCCTGGCTAGTCCTTGGAGCTAAGCATCAGCCGGCCGGAAAGATTTGGACTTTTGACTTATATTTTCCTTAATTGGGGTGTACGTGTTTTGTTATCTGGTGGAGGTATTTCCCCCCCCCTTGTTTAGTAAAGACCTTGGCAGCCGGTTTACAAAGGGCTGCCAAGCCGTGATAACGAACCTTCCGTGTGTGTGTGTGCTACTCCTTTAATCCTCGTCTGTCTGTGTGGGTTTGTGTGTGGGTGGAGGATGGGGACAGAACAATTGTTAGCCGCCCTGAGTCTCCGGAGAAGGGCGGCATATAAATCAAATTTTAAAAAAAATACCTTCATAAATGACTTAGATGAGGGAATAGAAGGGGAACTCATCAAATTTGCACACGATACTAAGGTGGCAGGAATAGCCAACACTGCAGAAGACAAGCTCAGGATCCAAAAAGATCTTGACAATGGGCCCTATCCAACAACATGAAATTTAATATGGAGAAAAAATTTATACCTAAGCAGGAAAAACCAAAGGTACAAGTACTGATTAGGATAGATTTGATTCACAAACAGTAATTGTGAGAGGGACCTTGGAGTCCTAGTGGATGATCACTTCAACATGAGTCAGCACTGTGCAGCAGCACTCAAGAAAGCTAATACAATGCTTGGTTTAATAAACAGAGGTATAGAATCGAAATCATGGGAAGTATTAGTATCACTGCTTTAGTAAGACTACACCTGGAATACTGCATCCAGTTTGGGTCACCACATTACAAAAAAGATGTTGAGACTTTGGAAAAAAAAGTTGCAAAGAAGAGCAACTAAGATGATTAAGGGTCTGGAGACAAAAATGTGAAGTATGGATGGAGGAATTGGGTATGGCTACTCAGTCTAGAACAGGGGTGTCAAACAGGATTTCTTCGAGGGCCGGACTGTAGTTCTCCATGGGCTGGCCAAGGGTGGGGGGAGACAGGACGGACATTTTGGCTGGCAGAGTGCTGCAGGAGGCCATCCAGGTTAAAAAAGGGGTGCGAGGGGCATGCATGCAGCCCCCCATGCCCCATTTTGGCTGCCAGAGGCACCGCAGGCCAGTCCTTTGCTATTTCTAGACCGGCCTCGCAGGCCAGATTTAAGCACTGTGTGCCAGATCTGGCCCACGAGCCTGTTTGACACACCTGGTCTACAGAAAAGAAACTAAGGGTGACATCTTAGCAGTGTTCCAGTATTAGATGGGCTGCCACAAAGAAGACAGGGTCAACTTATTTTCTAAAGCATCAGAAGGTACAACAAAAAAACAATTGATAGCAACTAATCAAGGAGAGAAGCAATCTGGAATTAAGGAGAAACTTTCCTAACAGTGAGAACCGTTGTATTCAGCCGGTTCAGACCGGTTCTGGCAAACCGGTAGTAGCAACCTTCAATCTCGTCCTATATTGCTGTGGTTTTGACACCGCACCATGTGTGGATGGCACACATGAGAAAATTCCCATGTTGTTTGATGCCGCACGCATGTGTGGATGGCGTGCGCTCACATTTCTGGTGCTGGGCGAACCGGTGGAGACAGAATGTGAAGCCCACCTCTGGTGAGAACAAATAACCAGTGGAACAGTTTGCCTTCAGAAGTTGTGGGTGCTTCATCACTGGAGGTTTTTAAGAAAAGACTGGACAGTCACTTATCTGAAATGTTATAGGGACTGGACTCCAAGGTCCCGCAGCTCCATTCTGACTGATTGATTGATTTTAACAAAGTGTAAAAATATGAATGGCCACTAGGTGGTAACATAAAATAAGACTAATTTTCTGTAAAGGTAGGGAGTGCATAGTTTCAAAATTCAAAAAGTATAATGGAAGAATCATTTTCTTCTTCACTCATTCTTACACTAAAGAACTAAAAATAGCCCAGAGAGCTTGGGTTAATAACTCTATTTTATCTATTAGTATCTGTTTTATTCAAACCCATTAAAATTTTGTAAACAGGTAAAACCGGGAAACAAGAAATGGAAAGTTTTTGTAAAACATTCCCTTTAGTTGTAGCATGCTCTAGTTGCCTTTCTACTTTTATTTAGGCGAAATTAGAACATGCATACTATTATGATGATTTCCATTAGTTAGTCCCAGAGGATATTTTTAAACAGCATGTAAGAGATGACTTTTCATAATCTAGGCATCTGATTTTCCCCCTATTTTTAAACAGTTCGGCAATTAATCTTTCTTCCACTATTTAGTGATGCTGAAAAAAATTGTGAGCTTTTAAAAATTTTTAATATTTCTGCATAAATATGAGCTAAAATGATCTGTTCTCCACACAAACTATATATAAAGAGAAACTAAACTAAACTATATAAAGAGAACCCAGTTAAAGGAGTCAAAATATTATACTTCATTTTTTTATTGAGGAAAATGATCCTCAAATCTACATATTTGTGTGTGTGTGGCAGTTCTTTGTTTTCAGTAACTGGTGAGATCTCTTAAGCAGCAATAACGGCAACAAAATGTTTCCAAGGTTGCTTGATCAGTGCTGCACATTGTAGGAATTGTAGCCAATTGTAGGAATTTTGGGGTTGTTCTTGAAGTTCATCCAAAAACCTCGTTAAGTCCAGAATGTAGCAGCCCACATATTGTTAGCCAGCTGTAGCTTTTGAGATATTTTCTAGGATGCTTTCTCCACGAAGGACCAAGTTGCATTTTAGTGTTTCCTGTGGACTGAGCAAAGTTTGTGATACCTCAGATCCTACGAGCAGTCAGGTATGTATTTTACCATGTTTGGCTTGATGGTGAATCTTGAAAACTCCAAAACTTATTTTTAACAGTTAAATGGCCTAATATACCTTTCTGCTTTTCTAACCAGAGTGCCCCAAAAAAGCAGAATGGTTTATCTATATATTAGACCAATGATGGCTAACCTTTCCTGGACCGAGTGCCCAAACCCCCAAAATATAATGCACACACCCCCATGCATGTGCCCCATCTCCACATGTGTGCACAGCCCCCCACTTGTACCCCACTCCCATGCATGTGTGCGCAGCCCCAGCACGTGCTCCCGCCCCCCATACATGTGCAGCAGAGACCCGAAGACCAGCTGGCAGGTGGGAGGTGCGCATACATGCACAGAGCTGAACTGGGGCAGTGGCTCACGTACCCACAGAGAGGGCGCTGCATGCCACACCTGGCATACATGCCATAGGTTCGCCATCATGGTATTAGGCCATCTAATATTGTATTATAAACCGAGCTATTGATATTCAGAGGACCATTTCACATCCTAAATCAGTGATGGCAAACTTTTTGGGCTCCATGTGTCAAAATCTAGAAAAAGCCTAACTTGACTCTGCTGGTGGGCCACACCCTCCCCCCAACAAGAGAAACAATTCTCTATCTTAATCCCCATCAAGCCCACCTTGAACATCAGGACTCTGCAGCAGCTCAGAGGCTGGACCTGAAGTAGAGACTAATGCCAGAGCAGCTATTCAAAAAGGCCATCTTCTTTGCTATTCCCAAGGTGCATGAGCCTTGGGAAACAGCATGATTGCCCAGAAGTCCTCAGGATCTTCCGTATGCTGCTTACCTTCAGGTGATGTTGTCTTTCTGTTGACAAAAAGACCTTCTGGCCTACCCAAAGCTGCTCCCAGTCACACTAGACCACACACTTGTTCTTGAAGCAGCTTCAGAGAATGCTCTTCTGCAGCTTCCAAAAACCAAGTAGAAGCGCACTCCATTCTCATGCATTTTTTGGAGGCTGTGTGAAAGCACGACCCTCTTGCACCAACGTCTAGAAGCAATGCAGAACACCTATTCCTGCACGGCCTCCCAAAATTGTGCAAAAATGGGGTGAACTGTCAAGAATAGCTGGTTGTTGTTGAGCGCTGGTGTATCACCCAAAATGTGTGTGTGTTACTTTTAACACGCATCCTACGTTTACCATTGCTGGCCTAAATTATAAGAGATCTGAAGTGTTATTTCCAGATTATTATCTGATAATGTGCACCAACGTATTTTCAACAATGTGAAGGTCAGGAGAGGGGAGTCAGAAGAACTGAGCAGCAATAAGAATTGGGGTTTAACAAGAACCCTTGTTATTTTTTAGTACTGGAGGATGCTTTGTTAAGAGTCGGATGTAAGATGCATAATATGCCCTAGACCACAAAAATTTTACAAGACCCAGAACAGAATTCGAGTGCTCGGTTGGGCGCCTTCCACCAGATGAAGACTGCACAGCTCTTCTCAACCCACACCCTGACAGTATTACACATATAGTCCCTTCAAGAAAAGGCGGGAATAACCTGAGCAAGGAGATTCAAGGACAGATTCCAGCCTGAGGAAGGCATTCAGGCTGGACGGCAGGTGGCACCCTGTTGATACAAATAATATTTCCTCCCCTACCCTCGACCCCCAATACGCGTGCCAATCCCCATCAAGCTCACCTTGGCGACTTCTCCGCACCCCCGCTCTGATTTTCTAGGGGCAACTTTTGCTGGGAGACCCCAGCAGAGGGGAAGGGGGTGGGGGTGGGAAATCGGCTCTATTGCCTGGAGATGCCTGCTTCAAACGAATTAGGAACTATGAAGGACAGAGACACCCCCCTCCCTCCGCTTTGCAGACTCAGTTACATTTGTACTGATGGTTCATCGTGGTTGTTTAATTGGGGTGGGAGGTGGGGACACTTCCTAAACTTAAGTGGTTAAAAAAAAAGAAACCCAAAAAACTGGACGCGCATATTTTTGGCAGCTG